>PVJO010019039.1:0-35236 GCA_004026905.1 Hystrix cristata | reverse complement strand
CCCATCCCTACTTTCAGATGCAGTGATTGTCATACCTAAAAACTAAGACAATCAAGTGAAAATCAACAAAACACTAAGAATAAAATTGCATAAGGTAGCCCTTGGAGGTTAAATATATTTTTCTACATTGCCTGGAGAAATCATCAGTATCAATTAGAGAAAACATCTACTAAAAATATTCAGAAAAACTGTAAAATAATTAGGAATAAATTTAATGAATATACAAAATCTGTATGAAGAAAACAGGCTGCTGGATGGGAGCAGTTATTGCAAAGATCTTAATTCTTCCCAACCTAATCTGTAAACTCAATACTATTCCAAATAAAAATATTCGTGGAATTTTATTAAGGAAACTTGATGGGCTGACTATAAAGTTTATTACTGAGAAGAGTATTGCAAGGGTAGTAAAAGAAAATTTTAAAAAGAAGAAACACTTCAAAATAGACACTGTAATAATTTAAAAGTATGTGGTTAATGTAGAAATAGAACCAGGTCAATGGGATAGAACAGACCCAGTCTCACTTACACCTAGAGGTTTTGTATCTGATAGAAATTCTTTTTCAACCTGTGGGGAAAGGTTGCTTCCATCACTAAGTGGCAAGACGAAGGAAAACCAAAGCGATAGTTGACGGGAATCCTGGCAAACATGATATAATCTAGCAGGCAGATGAGTGTGAAGCAGGGAAGGAGGGGAGACTAATAAACTAACAAGTGAAATGACGGAACAAAGCCTACAGATAGGCAACAGGGAGGGTTCAAGGACATGGCTGGTGAGGCTGAAGGGGAGTGAAGGAAGAGAGAGGTGGAAACATGGAGATTTGGAGATGGAGAAGACATTTTTGTGAGAATTCTTGATCTTTTCTATGTAGCAGAAGACAAGATTGTACACTGAACAAATCGGAGAGAAGAGACTAATGGAGGTTGAACCACATTTCTTGACTCAGCTTAGTGGGTAAAAGAGTAAGTACCTATTGAACTACATTCTGATGAGCAAGGTGCATGATATACAAACATGTATTTTTGCATATTATTTGTGTGTGTGTGTGTGTGTGTGTGTGTGTGTGTGTGTGTGTGTGTGTTGCTCCAGCTTGAGCCTCGGCCCTCAGGCAGGCAAGGATTCTGCCACGGATCTACATCCCCATATTACCTTTTAAATGTAATAATAAGAAAGTTTTAATAAGAGGATAGCAACTGATGGAAACAAGTGATTATTCAATAAATTTTTAGAATCCTTGCCCCTACAGAAAGCCATCTATATTAGCCTTTGATCTAAACATTTAGAAGGTTCTTGGCACTCCAGGGCCCAAGGATTGTGTGGGATTCTGCCCATTGCCACGTGAGCCCATGAGATCAGTCTTGAGCTGATGAGCCTTTGCTTGTCCTGAGGTGGCTTTAAGTGAGTTTTGAGAAAGGCTGTGTCCCTCCCTTTCACCACTGTTGAAAGCTTCTCCCGTATATGGGATATAATTGCAGTTAAACCCTTTTGATTTATACTTGTGCCAAGGAGTGTGGTTATAACTAAGCTATAAATAAAGCATTGCATAACTTTGGTTTCAACGTGCACAGAGGCTGATGGTCCAAACAAGAGATTCTTTGGAAAGTGAATCACATTTTATTGATTACAAAGAAAAAAAAAGGCAGAAGAATGTGGAGATCTCTTTTTCCCGGGGCAAGGGCCGGGGTGGAGGATAGCTTTTGGGAAAAACCAGTATTAAAATCTCACTCCTGATGTTTAATTACTCAATATTGAAATAAAGGTACACACAGATTCTATTCATTTTGAAAAAGTAAAATCGTACCTCAGGAAAAAATATCTCAGGCTACTTGTTGTGAAACATAAATCATTAAAATATTTTGGTATGGAGAATGGTTCCATGCTAAAATGCAAGAGTAGAAAGAGTTGAACTTTACAAATATTAAGTCTACTCACTGGATTCTTTTAATTCATACCAGGAAATTAAATGGAAACAATCTTAGCCTGGAGTCCTGGAATGCATTTTAAAATTATTTGGAGTGGAAAGAGAAGAGAATGAGTCCATAAAAATGGCCAGGTGGAAGCTCCGAGTGAGCACCCAAGTTTCTAATGTGAATAAATTCAGGAATCATTTAAGCTTTAACATTTTGCCTTTGTCAGGATTTATGGGTCCCTCGATACAATACAAATCTACTTTACAACTATCGTCTCCTGCTCACTGCCTTTCAGAGCTGCCAGTGGGCGGGAAAGGGGTCGGGGCAGGAGAGACCAGGAAGGGACAGTAAAAGCAGCAGTGAGGAGAAATGAGGAGAGGAGAGAAGGAGCTCAGCCACTAACATGTGAGCTTTCTAGGGCTTTCTAGTGCTCCTCAAAATCTCGGAACCCATCGAAGTAGCATCCAAAGTGCAAAATGGGAGCACAGTACCTCTGTCCCATGAGCCAGCTGTTCCACCTGGCTTAGTTCCCAGCACAGCACCTTACACACACTGGATTCCGTGCTACTTGTGGCAAGAGGTGACACTTTCCACACTGATGACACTAATTTTGCTGAGCCTACACCAGGAGCTTTCCGAGTACTAAGTCAGCAGTTACTTTAGAATCCCCTCTGCAAGAGGTCACCTTTGAACCTTCCACCTTCTACAGCTGGTTCAAACCTGACCTTTCTGGATCAAAGTCACCAACAGCTGGGAAGTCATGCTTGTGGGTTTGCTGCTGTAAGGCCAGCTGCTTCTCCTTGGTGGCCACAAACTCCTGCTCCAGCACTTCGAGATGTCCCTGCAGTTGCTCCAGCACCTGTGGCAGTGAAGTTACTGGAATCACTCACAGCAAACCTGTGCATGGAGCTGTTTTCCTGAAACACAATTATAGGAGTGCCCTACCGCAGTGTCCAACTAAGGTGCCACTTCCTTACAGTGTCAGCTGTTTTTATGTCTGACATTTAAAATATAGACAACCCACGAGTCATCTTGACATCCGCGACACCCTCACAGCCTACAGCTGAAAAGTAGAGTTACTCTTCACTTTTCATCTGGAACCCAACTCAGAGGCCTCAGAACTTCCCAAGTGGGATGTTGACAATCCTGCATATTTACAAAGTGCTTTCCTAGTCCTTATTTAACCCACACATCAGTGTTGAAAATATTGCAATGCAGAATTCGTAGAGGAGGAAATTGGAGCTCTTAAAAAGTATGGCTGAAGTTGCCTAGATCTTAAGAAGGAACCAGAGTCGGAGAGCCTGGTTTTGAGTCCGTGCGGAGGTGGGAGGTGGGGGAGATGGGGAACGGACAGCAAGAAGATTTAGCCTGAGCAGTGAACAGTCTTCCGGATGGCAGCACGTGCAGCCTCATGCAGATGACTGTCTAAACCGTGCTGCTGCCGGTCACGTCCTGAAGATACCTTCCCTAAACATTCCCTGATCCCTGCCTATGTCGGTCCTGGTTCAGAAGTGTGAAATACAAAACTTATGCCAGGCGCTGTCCCTGGTCTAAAGGGTTTAATCCACTGAAAGAAGATACTGTGGATTAGACTGCTGTGCAAGGCACAGTGGAAGGAGTGAGACTTAGATCAGACTTACAGGATGCCTGGAAGGTCCACACCTGGCAGCATCCATGAAAAGGACATGAAGGGATGAATTGGAGAGACACCACCAAGGGCAGGAATATAGCACAGCCAGGAAGGAAATAAGGCCAGACACAACAGGATTCAAGTTCAGATTCTGTCACTCACTGACTGAATGATTTTAGTCAATTTGAACTCCCTTAAGCTTCAGCTTTTAATCTGAAAAACAAATATAACAGCTCTCACCTCCTATCATGGAAATTAAATGAGCTAATTGTGTCAGGAGCATAGTGCCTGTGTTCCTGTGCTTCCAACGGAGTTACACCCCAGAAAGCCATTGTAAAGTGAATATATTGTAAGTACAAATGTATCTAATACCTCATAGTTCAGCCCAGCCTACTATAAATGTACTCGAAATACTTACATTAGCCTGTGGTTGGGTGAAATACTCTAAGGCGAAGTCGATTTTATAATAAAGTACTGAATAGCTCGTGTCGTTTGCGGACAGCACACTGTAGGGCACAGTGTTGGCTGGTCACCCTTGTGACCGCATGGCTGGCCGGGAACTGTAGCTCGCTGCCACTGCCCAGCATCTCAAGAGAGGACTACAGAGCATGTCACTGGCCCAGGGAAAGATAAAAATTCAAAGTACGGTTTCTATGCACACATATTGCTTTTGCATCACAGTAAAGTTGACAGATTGTTAAGTTGAACCATCACAAGTCAAGAACCATCTGTACATACTCAATAGATGGTAGCTGCTGTTATTATAAATTCTTATTAATAAATGAAGTAACAGGAGTTTGGAAACATATTGGCTAGAGGATATAAAAATGGTGAGTCTAGTGGATATTTTCCATTTTCTCTCCACATTTAGCCTTCGTCTTTCTCAAGCCAGCCAGAAAGTTGACCTTAAATCAGCAGCATCAACAGGCTGCTGTCTGCACTGACTTCAGCTGTTTTCAGCTGACAGAAGGCAGCGCAGGAGAGAGAAGTAGGAGCCTGATGAGGTAGGAGTTTTATTTCCCTGATTCCTTCCCGTCTGTGTCTTCATGGATTGACTGTCTTCCTACCATGAGGCACAGAGCTTGTTAGCTACTCCCACAGCTACGGCCATCGCTACTCTCTTTAGGGTCCGGGGCCTGCTCTCCCTCTGCTCTTTCGGGCCCGTGAGTGAAGCAGTCCCTTCCATGAGATGCTTTCCCATCCATTACTGGTTTCTCTCAACTTCACCCACACTGTTATAAAAGGATGCCTTTATCAAACTCTCTTCAATTACCCATTTTAGCCAGCCATCTCCTCCCTGCCTGTCAGGATCCTGCCTGACACTGTAAACCTCACAGGCAGTGCTGGAGATTCTGGCTTGGGAGATGGGAAAAATGTGAGAAATCTTGACTAAAATAAGGACTTGGGGAAAGCTAACAAGTTGGAACAGCGGTGTCAGTGTTGGACAAGGAGAGTTACAGTGAGAGCGGGATGCTCAAGTGAAGATGTAGACACTGGGAGCTACAGAAGAAAAGTTGGGACTAATTATGTAGGAATTGGAAGCTTGAAAGTGTCAGTTAAAGCCATGAGAGGGAATTCGGTATGCAGAGGAAGGAAGATAAGAAGAAAAGAGAAGAAAGCCAATTATGAATTTTAATTTAGGATCTTGGAATTTAAAGCATGTTATATTTCAGAAGATAGGGCACAGTTTTCTAGGCATAAATGTATTGCATTTAGATCTCATAGCAACTGTGAGATGAAAGACGTGCTACAGCGTGTCTAAGATTGTGTAACCGGTAAGTAGAACTCGGGTATCTGCTTCCCACTATGCTGTACTGCTCCAAAGGAGAAGGTAGTTTTATCCTTGTCGGGCCTCTTTCCAGCACTGAACCAGTGGGCCTGGGACACTGAGACTGCAGACAGACACTGTCAGAAGCCACCTTCACTGTCCCCACTCCTGACAGGAATCACTGTTAACCCTCTAACATTAGGAAGAAACTTCCTGAATCGAAGCCTTTAAGGCTAGCACCTTAACCCAGTTTTCGTTTGCTTGGTCCTTGAAATTGTTATGTTCTTCCGGTTCCCCAAATCCTGGCTTTTGGGAGATTTTTATTATTTACCTCTTAGACCCTGAAATCTGCCTTCCAGATATGCTACCTCATTGGAACTAGGCTTGCCGAGGAAATTTATGATCTCTTGGTTGTCAAATCCAATGCACATTTTATTTTCTTTCCTTTCTTGAACATTTGATGATGTGGCCCACTTGCCCCTTCTCAGAGTCCTCATTTCTCTTGGTTCCAACAACAGCTTTGTTCCATCAAGTCTGCTTCTGACCTTTTGGGTCTTTCCTCTTGGGTCTCATTTATGGGCCCCTCTTCTTTGCCCTTCACTCTGTTTGCCATTGCCCATGATTCTGTCCTTGACCCTATTGCTGTCTCCCTCTGCCTGTTTCACCTGCAAAATCTCATCCACCCTATAACTTCAAACCATATCAGCACTTCCAGGCCAAATCAACATTTCTGGCCTAAATACCTCTAAGGGCCAAATGCATTGCTCTAACTGCCGGCTGGACCTTCACACTTAAATGTCCTCTAGGGACCCCCAAACTCTACTTAATATCTTGTCCCCTGTCTATCTCCTTCTCTGAAATGAATCCTCCATGTTTTTTGTTTGTTTGTTTGGTTGGTTGGTTGGTTTTGGTGCAGGGGATTGAACTCAGGGCCTTCTGCTTGAGAGGTAAGCACTCTAACCACTGAGCTAAATCTCCAGCCTTCCATGTTTATTCTTTTTTTTCCCCCTTGTTTATTCTCGACCATGGTTATCCTAGCCAGGAATCTGGAACTCACACTGCTTCCTCCTTTTCTATTTTTACCACTTTCAATCTGTCACTACTTTAAACCCAGAGACTTTTCCCCTCTCCATCCTCATGGTCAGCCTTGGTTCAGGCTCTGCTAGCTTGTGCTGGGTTATGGCTCCCTGATCAATCTCCCTATAGTCATACTCCCATGATGTTTGTCATTCTCTGCTTTAAATTCCTCAGTGTTCCCGTCACCCAGACTCAGGATAAAATCTAAGCTCCTCAGTATGACTTCAAGGCCTTTTATGATGTGGTTCTCATCCACCTCTCTAGATTCCCCCTTTCCACTTCACCACATGTACTCTGAGCTCCCTCTGGTAAATTATAGGGCCACACAGAGCCTCACACTAGCAGCATTCTCTGGCCCCTATGCTATTGCAATTGCTGCTTCCTTTCTCTGAAAGACTTCTTTGCCCCTTGTTCTGCCAAGTTTACCCCCATTCCTCTGGCAATCTCCAGAAGTCCCTTCCAGGAAGTCTTTCAAACTGTCTCCTCAAAGGCAAGGGTGTGCCTCTTCTAGGCTGCCATGAGCATCATCTATGACACGTTTCAAGCTACCTTTTAGTTATTGCCTTAACAATCTGCTGTCCCTAGACTATAAACCACTTGAAAAGGAAACGCTTGTTTGCTCATCTCCAAATCTCTAGTTCCAGGACAGGGTTTGGGACATAGAAAGTGCCTCAGAAATATTTGTGGAATGAATGAATGAATGATTGATTAATATGATGTGTAAATGAATAACCAGTTGTGTCCTTTAGCATCTGGGTTCCCCTAGCTTTTTACCACACTCTGAGATATCTGCAGTATCGCCTGCCCTGAACCTTGCTCATGCCTGCATCAGGACTTCTGGCCTCCTGCCTCATTGACCCAGTGGCTCAAATGACATCTCCTGCCCATGTGTAGTTCTCCCAGCCTCAGCCTTTCCCCTCATTGCTCCACCTCCTCTTCTCATGATCACAGCACTGATAGCAAGGCTATTACAGTGACAGCATAACTTAGCAATTGATTAAATGCAGCGACAAGCTGGAATGTGAAAGTAAAAGACTTTAACCTGAAAAGCGCTGCTTCGAGTCTGATTTTAAATGTTTTCCAAGTCTTACATATTGAGCTGCCAAGTGCCAGCAATTTTTATGACCTACATCTACAGAGACCCATCAGCTATAGGTCACCCTTTCTCAGAGTTCTTCTCTAGAACATAGCTTGGTCCCAGGTTTGTTATGAGGTGACTGATGAGGTAACAGATCCCCCGAGAAAGAAAGAGTGCCAAATGCATATAGAAACATAATTCTAAGCCATTTTAGTCCCAGAAACTAATATAGTTTAATCTTCAGCCAAACATTTCCTATGCACATTTCCATGCCCACCACTATAGAGAAAACAGGGTGCTATCAAATTATTCATATTTACCCATATCAAATTCCCTGACAAAGATTTTTTAAAACTGAATAAAATTCATTACCACCTTTCTGTCTTGCAAACAGCAGAGAGTATCCCCTTGTATTCTTTTGGAAAATTCTTGTACCTGCAGTGGAAAGATGTAATATTTCATTAATGGCATAGTCTCTGGTGTTTAAGTTTGCCGGTTGTTAGTTCTAATGTTTAGAATGCATTTTAAATGTGTTACCTTAGTCTTTAGCTGGTCAGTCTGCTCTTTTAATTTCTGACACATCTGTTTCCCTTGGCATATCTTTTGAAATATGGAAGAAGAACTGGAGGAAAGATCTTTTGGAGAGGCTGAAGTGAACTTCAAGAGACTTGCCTGTGATTCTGATCCTGCATGAGAAAGAGTAAGTTCTGCCTACCATTCATTCCGACTTACCACACTTTTGTTAAGTAGTGAAGATAGAAGACTGGCAGTCACCACCCTTTGTTATTTTTTAAAAAGTTTTCAAACTATCTATCTAAATCAAAGGAGTTTTAAAATGCTGGTAGTACCTGTGAGATGTTCTCGGTGGATCAGTACCATAGACTCCATCTGCACAATTAAAGGACAAGAAAACATTACTGCTGAGACCGGTCAGCAGCGCCTGTATTCAGAATGCCTCGATGTTCTGGTCATCGCGGACGCAGCCCAGCACTGTGGTCAAGAGCTGGGACCACGATGCTGAGGCCGAATTCCACTCTGACGCTTACTCGCTGGGTGACCTAGGCAATTGCCCCATTATTGTCAGCCTCAAATTTCTTGGTAGTAAAATGGGGATAGTGCAGAATCTACCTCATGGGATTGTTATGAGGATTAAATGTTAAATATTTGCCATAATATCAGGCATGTGGTAAGTATTCAGCAATACATAGTTGTCATTAGGATCCTGTTTGATACTAGTAGGTGTGTTGTTATTCAATTTCTCCCACAGCTAGACCAGAGGCTCCGTGAGGGCAGGGACCATTGTTAATCTTGTCACCAGTTCTGTTGCTGGCACTTTCACTAACACCATTATTCTAGGAATAATAGAATATGCATTAAATTCCAAAATGTGTGCCAAGATAATGATTAGTTTCTTCTCATACAGGCTACCCGAACAGGGGTTTCAACCCCAGAGTGATTCACCTGGAGGTTCTTCCCACTGTTCCCAGCACATAAATTTCAGAAACATTTGAATGCCTTAGAGCTAAATGGCAGTGGTCAAAGTAGACTGGTCATTATGAGTATCTCCAGTATAGGATGAGTATAGAACTATAGGATCCAGTTCTCCAACCCAAATCGACAAGGACTAGAGAATATCAGATACCTGGCCTCAGACTCCCACTGTCAGAGGGGATGGGCCTGATATCCATTCTGCTCCTACTAACCACAGTTTACTAAGAATAGAGCACAACACGTATGTTATCCTGTAAGCAGAACAAGGAACTCTGAGACTTCCCAATACCACAGGGGTAGAGATTTCTCCAAGATTTAGAGAAGCAGCCTAGTCATGGCCAGGTGGCCTGCTGGTCCCACAGATGTGTGTGTAAGGTGAAGGGTGAGGAGGTGTTCCTGCTCAAATTCCCCAGAGTGATTGGTTGAAAGACAAGGGGGTTGAATAATGAGGGACAGAACTAGAAACAGCCAGACAACGCTCTTCAGTCCAGGATACCCTTCATATAAGACTTAAAACAAAGACAGTATAATCCTGGCAAAGCACCAAAGAACTGGAATGTTACGCTGATGATCAAAGTGACTTTACCTTACTACTGAACCTCAAATAATCAATGAGAGCCCAAGTCTCCACATGTGGGGAAGTTGGGTGGAGATGAGAAGAGTGGATAAGGGGAAATAGAAGACTAGAGAGGGGAAATAGCATAAAAGAACCATTAGCAAAATTTTATACTACATTGTTACTAATATAACAAGTTTGAAACACATTAGCAAAAACCTTAGTCCTACTCAATTTAGTAACTAAGGGAATAATATATGTATGACACCAAGACCAAGCTTCCAGGGGATATTAGGCAAAAGAAAGATGAAGATAAGGTTGCTATACTCCAGAGGCTTCAAATCCAGTAGGAGAAACAGATACCTCCAGATTACTAATGATCCAAAGCAGGCTGAGATAAATGCCCTGACAGAAGTACTAAACAAGCAAGGGCAGAAAAGGCTGGCTTGGTGGCTATAAAAAGTGACGTGGTCTGAGGGGACTTGAAAGAAGCCGTGAGGATGATCAGGTCTCTAATGAGTCGAGATGGGATGTTTCACACCAGGTAAGAAGATGTGAGCAGGTTCAGAGCTGAGAAGAGGTTCAGGATCAGCCAAATGACTGTGGATGACTCCCAGGCGCTGACTTTAGAATGCTAGATGAAGTTTAAAAGAATAAATGGGGAGACCCAAATTCCGGCTTGAGGAATTTGGATTTTATCCTCTTACACATTTTTGTGAGTACAACTCCTGATTTTTCTCAGGAGAACACCACTGAGCCTCTGAGGGGCTCAGTCACTCAGCCAAAATGATCTAGATAGTGGTGGCGAGCCCGCAGGCTGTTTGGTATCACTTAAAATTGTGAAAGGTTCGCCATCACTGATCTGGGGGGCCAATGGAAACTTCGAGCTAGAACTGCACTCCACGCACCTTCCAAAGAGTTGCTTTGACAGAGATGAGCAGTGAGCAGTGGCCCACTATGTATCTACGGGAGAATTTACCTGTGTTTGTTGTGAAGCTTCTATGATTTTCCCTTTCTTCTCCGGTTGTTGTTTTTCAACATAATTTGACTTAGACAGGTTTTCTAAAATGTCTTGTACAATTGCTGATTTATTGCTCAATTTAGGAGAAAAGCTGGCTTGTTTAGCTATTGTAAGTGACTTATTTGTTAGGTTGTTTTTAGTGATTTTCACTTTGGGAGCAACCTTAGAGAACTCTGGAAGCTGGTAATGAACTTGACCTTGGCCATATTTGAACCCATTGCTTGAGCTTGGTTTTTCAGTCAGCTGTTTCTGGGGTTCCTGCCCTTCACGACCTTTTTGTTTATCACTCAGACCCATGATTTTTATTAGAAAATTTGAATTTTCTTGATGGCTGCTATTTCCAACAGCCACTGGCTCTTCTAAATCAGAAGAGCTTGAAGAACGACTGGGCTTATTCCTGTTTTCATCACCCTTTTTGGGATTGAATTGGTCAGTGAATTCTGGGGTTTGTTCTTTTGACCAAAAGTTCTTAACATAACATGAAGAAATATTTGTAATAATAGCTGCTTCATCAGTACTATCAATATTAGAAGTCTCTGGGAGAGTTTCACAATCAATGCCTTGACCTCCTGACAACTGCTCTTTAGAAAGATGATGGAGCAAAATATCAGAAATATTTGACTTTGAAGTATCTCCTTCATCAGCTGGAATATAAACACTCATGGAACATTGTTTCTCTTTATCCCATTTTTGGTCAACAGTGAAATCATTTTCAGTAATTTTACCCCAAGTCATGGCCACAACTGTATTTGGACAAGGCTCATTAGGTGTCGCCTTTTCTTGAGAGTCATCTTCTGTTAGAACAACATGATCTGAGAAACCAAGAATGTCGTTTATTGAGGTAAAATTGCCATAATCGTACATCTTCCTTTGGGAGAGAGCGCCATCATAAGGCAGATCTTCCTGTTGCTTGTAAGTTGTGTCTTCTGAAAAATCAGTTTCATCCATATCTGTCTATCCTGGTACCTCTTGTCCTCTGCCACCTGGTCTTAGTGTCCTTAATAGTTGCAATAGATCTTCTGGCTTTCACTGATAGTCTTCATTTCATGTCCTAATCTACAGGAAATGAGAACAGCCTCATTGTTAAATATATTAGAATAATGTCAGAAGTTGTGCTTATTCTGGTGTCTATGACAGAACAAAATGGGTATTTTTGTTTGGAAAATTCAGCTATAAATGTGCAGACAGAAAGCTCAGGGAAGAGTTCACTCATCCTAAATACTATGGAATAATAATAATAAAAAAGAGGGACATGTGATAGTTTTCACTCATTAAATTTGGAGGAAGACATTGGTCTACAGTTAGTGACCAAATCTTTACATTCTGTCTGAGGAATACTATTTGGGGTTTGGGATCAGGATTGTTTGAAAGACCGTGGCTGTCACTCTTCCACACATTACTAACGGGCCTCTGCATCCTGTGTCATTGAAAGCTGGCTCAGCCAAGCATAATCACCTACCTTCTCTGCTCTAGTACTTTTAAAGAGAGTTTCATTTGACAGCTTCTTAGCCTTTTGGCTAAGATCAAATGTAAAAAGCATTTTATTTTATTTTTAACTAACACATAGTAATTGTACATGTTGGGGTACAGTGTGGCGTTTTGATATATGTGTATAAAGTAGAGTAATCAGATAGACTAGTTAGCATATTCATCACCTCAGACATTTAATTTTTTGTAGTGAAACATCCAACATCCTCTCTTCCAGCTATTTTGAAGCATACGGTACTTCATTGTTAACTATAGCTAGCCCACTCTAAAACATCAGCGCGTATTCCTCCTGTCCTAACTTTGTACCCATGTCCAACCTCTCCCTGCCTGCCGCCAACCTCAGCCTCTGCTAACTACTGTGCTGCTCTCTACTTCTATGGAATCAACTTTTTAAGATTCTGTATGTGAGTGAAAGCATGCGGCACTTGAGTTTCCCTGCCTGGCTTATTTCACTTCACATGATGTCCTCCAACTGCAGCCCCACATTCTACTGCTTCTTTTATTTGTCCTTCTGGACACTCTGATTCTCTTCCCCTGATTTTCCCTAGCGTGTCTGAGAAGGTCAGAGAAGGACTGGCAGAAATGACCAAGGGAAGATAAATAGGACTTTTTATACCTGGAGGCCATTCCACAGCCACACATCCGTCTTTTAATGAGGGCTCAGGCAGGTGCCAGGCTGGAGAGGCTACCTTCCCCTGAGCAGTCCTGGCCAGTTGCCACAGCCTGGACACAGTGTGGTGGCAGCTCTGAGGAGGCTCCTGAAACTGGTCAAAGCAAAGCCAGCTGCCATTCAATGAGTCTGTTTTTTTTTTTTTAAGAAAATTTAAAACTTCCTTTTAGACATCTCTTTTTGATTTGTGAGCTTTTGGGACAACTACTTAGAGGTAGTAAAATTATCACAAGTTTTGGGTGGTATGACCGAGGCTGTCTCTTGCCCTGAGACCAGCCATGATCTGAGGGTTACTAACTCGGCCTGGCCAGGGATGGGGCTGAGAGAATGGATCTGTGTGAGTCCTTCCACATACAAATTTGTATGAGTCTATGAACTTGTGAGTTCTTAGTTAACCTCAAACACTAAAATAATACGTTTGATGAAAAAATGGAGCAAAGAAAAAAGGAGTGCAAACTAAATGTGGTAAAGGCATCTGTGAAACATTATACAAAAATCATAGTTTTATAAATAGCATGCCAGTGTTAGAGAACTCAAATTTTTAAAATGCTTTTAGGGCATGGGAAGGGAGGATATAACCATAGGATACTTTAAATCATTTCTAGAGACTAGGGTTTACTGTAAAATAAGAGAGTCTGTTCTCCATGAACAGAACTACAGGTTGCTCCAACCCAAGTCGAAGAGCTAGGGGAATCGCTTCCCAGGAAAGTCAGAGGCATAGTAGGAAATCTGGAATCGAGAGCCCTGTGGTTGAATTTTACCTTCTCCACTCATTAGCTGTATGTCACCCAGCAAGTCTCTAGCTTTTCTGAGTACCAGTTTATTCTTCTAAAAATATAAGAACAATTATACTTGGCCTACAAGATTGCTGGGTGATGAAATGAGAAAGTACTTGGCATGGTGCTTGGCAGAGAATGAGGATTTAGTCAATGGTATTTAAAAATAAATCTTAAAAAACAAGACTAATCTTGACATTGGAATACTAAAGAATGCCAGAGAACAGAAGACTAGGCCCTCCTTTTCTGAGGTGATATTTAAAGACTAAAGGAAGGAATTTGTATTTATAAGGTAATCTCTAAAACAGCCTGAACTCCTTTAAAAATCTATCTGTAAAATGAGTATATTTAAAGGTGAAAAATCACTAAATAATTTTAAATAAAGCAGTGTCTAATTTTTGAGGTTAAAAAAGAGTATTTTTCAATGTCTATAGAGAAAAAAGAAAAAGAAGATAAACTCTAATTTTACAGGACATTTAAGGACCCAAGCTACAGCAAGTCATACTTGTGCGTTCTTTGTGTTCTGGGAGAGCATCTCTGGGCTCTGAGCCCTTCTCGCTAAGGAAAGAAAGACTCTTTGGTGGCCAGATCTCAGTTCCAAAATAGCATTCCATTGAAACTGCTAAGTTTTTATTTTTGCTACAGATCTTTAGAAAGAGACCCCCCCCAAGATAAGCCAGAAGCCCAAGGAACTCACTCACTACATACAGAAATACAGCTTCTGTTATTATTACTATTATTATTATTATTGTTATTATATGTGAGCATGTGTATGTACATTAAAAATATCAAGAACTTTTTTTCTAGAAAAATACAATTCCCATCTTTAGCACTGTAATGGGTCCCTTACAGGTAGCTGGAAGGAACTGGTATGTCTTACATCAACACCCAGCTCAACCGTGGACTCCAAAGTCACCTTCCAAGAGATTCCGCTCAGAACCTGTCTGTGAGACCCCGCTGGACTCACTGAGGTTCAGGAATACTTTTGGGCTGCACCTCCTTATGCAGCTGCTGGCCACTGTGAGCTCAGCGATAGCTCATAGTCACCCCACTGAGCAGACGAGGCCCAGCTCCTGGCAACCTGGCAGCCCAGCCTGTAAAAACCCTGCAGTCAGAGAGCAGAGATGAACAGCAAGGTGCTCACCATGCTGACAGCACTTCCTTGTGTGGTGTACTTCATCATGAAGTCTAAGTTTGGTGCTGAAGTGCCCATCTAAGCTCACCAACTTGCCTCCTTAAAACAGGAAGATATCCATGGTTGGAATGACTTGGGAATTTGATAGAATCAACTGACTATAGATGGAAAAAATGAAACTCCGTAGTGATTAGAGGCAAAAGACAGTCAGCGAATCGTCGTTTCGGCTGGTAGGTGATATTTCTGCTATTCATTAAGCCCATTTAGTGACTATACAGCTTTACACATTGGAGGACTGTTTTCATCACCAAAAGAAACCATGTGCCTGTGACCATCCTTTGACTGCATCCTTGACACCCCCTGCTCTGTGTTTAGACCTCTGCTAGCCAGGCAAACCTTCGAAGATGTCTGTGAGCCGGCTGTGGAAGAGAAAGCAGGCATCGTTCCCACGCACCCTTCACTACCTTCCTCCCCCAAAGTCCTGGCTAGCACTACCACCTGATCGCTGCAGTTTCAAATGCCCCACTTCTGAGATTATCCCTACTGACCACAGTCGGAATGAGAGCTGTGTGTTGGAGGCAATAATTCAGCAATCCAAATTTCTCATACTCCTCTCTATATTTGTCATTTAGAAAGCGACTGGCTTATACTTAGGAACTTTAAGGACATGATCCTTTGCTGTTCTGTTCTGCCTAAAGTAATACGCTAAGTCTTCAACCAACACAAAATGACAACCAACACAAAGAGATAAAACAATGGCAGCAACAGTAGAAACTCACCTACATCTTGGTGACTCGCCATCACGGGGTGAACAAGGCAGAGACCTTGCAGCACAGATAAGCAGTCCTTTAACTTAAATCATCTTTTTTCTTTTCAGTAGCTGGAAGCTGACTTCAATTGAATAACGGAACAAACATGGAGCTTCAAACTCATGGTGTGCTGTTTCTGCTGGGTCCCATTAAGTAAAAATTCATGTTGAAGAAAAACAGAACTTCCAATGTGATCTAAACTTTTGTCTTTTTTTTTTTTTTTGGTCTTTTAAGAGCATTCAAAAATACTCAGCTTAAAAAAAAAATACTCCGCTTGACACCATTTGAATGTTTACATTCCCTCTATCTATTCCTAGCTCCCGACGTCTATTTATCCACAAAAGAAAATAGATCTGGCTCAGAATAATAAGTCCTAAGCCACACCCGGGGGTCAGATATTCATGGATTTTGTATTCAGTGTATGGTGTTTCTCGACTCAAATATTTCCAGAGGTAATGTGATGAGGGCTCCTCTGTGCAGGGTGCACTTGATATCACCCTGGTAATCCTACCAGCTAACTTTATCTCAGAAATGCAGGCTGCCCACAGATGCAGGGTCTGTAACTGTCACTGTACACCATTCGGTGTGGCGGTCGGGCTTCATCTTGTCATTGTAGAGTGACAGAAGGGACACTGTGGTGTAGCCACAAATTGATCCAGTACTCCCTCGAGAGCAAGGTGGATGTATTATTTAGTGTCAGGCAGAGAGACATGGTTCTTCCGTTAGCGGGCACGAATTTGATGACCAGCTGTCACAGACTATTTATCCTGAAACTATTTTAAAAGTCAGGGGGAAAAAAAATCTTTGCAACTGAGCAAACCAGTATTTGGAGAAGCAGCCTCTCAGAGTTTTACTAGCAGCCTTTGCTTTTTGTCTTGCTCTTTGGTCAGCACTGTCTTTTATCCAACTTGCCCATTGATAGAGCCCTGTAATCATCATAGACAGTCTAATTTGTGCTGTAAACCATGGACCTTGCTGTGCTTTGTGAACATTTAGACAACTCTTGCCAATTGATCTTTTAAAATCAATTCTCAAAAAAAAGCCCTATTCCCTTGATAAATTTTGGAACACAGTGATTTAAAGAAGTACAGTTTTTAAAAAATTTCACTGCTGAAAATTCTTTGACTTTCCCTAAACTTTGCAGGTTAAATTTGGCAGTCTCTGCATAGAGATTCTAAAAGAGCCACAATATTTTAGGAAAACCCTCCTTTGTCTAAGATATAGCCTTCTCTCTCCTGCCCTTTACCACCTGCCCAAAGGATGAACATTGATATGAAAATACAGTTTTTAAAAAAATGAATAAAATATCAACAATATGGTACATTGATACCTGATATATGACCTTTAAAATGATTTCTAAAAGTTATAATTTTGATTTTTAAAAAGCGTATCCTTGTATTAGAAAAAATCTAGATGAATTCCTGAAACCATTTTGTGACAGGATTACAGGTAAATTTTATTTTCTTATTAGAGCTGTTTCTTCATTTATTAAATATTTTTCAAGAATACCTAGTAGGTGTCAGGCACTATTTTAGGTAGGTCCTGTAACCAAAGGAAAATATCAAAAATAGTTAACAGTGTGGACATTTGTGCCAGACTGAATTTTTAGATAGGCTCTCTTATTCACTCAGGAAACTGTGCAATCTTGAGCAAGTTGTTTATCGTCTGTTTCTCAGTTTGCTCATCTATAAAATAGGAAAATTAGTTGTACTACCACATAGGATTGCTGTGAGGATTACATGAATTGATTTTTTATATCAACATTTCCAGAGCACTTATGTGTGTGATGTTGTATTCTAATCAGTTTACAAATATCAATTTATCAGTTGCATGCAGAGAATTTAGAATATTATATATCATTATAAGTGATGATAAGTGCTATGAAAGCTAGGAAGAGACTGGTTGGAGAAAGAACATAAGAAAAGAAGCTGGAAGTGATGGCACACACCTGTAATCCCAGCTATTCAGAAGGCTGAAGCAGGAGAATTGCAAATTTGTGGGCCACATGAGCTATTTAACAAGACCCTATTGATGAATGAATAAATAAATAAGTAAATGGGCTGGGAATGTACCTTAGTGCAGAAACCCCTCACACACACACACACGTGCGCGCGCGCGCACACACACACACACACACACACACACAAACAAACATGTGGAAGAGAAAACTTTTTTGTGATATGTTAGACAGGAAAGGGCTCTCTGAGGATGAGTATTTCAAGCTGAAGGACACAAACTCAGCCAGCCATGAAAAAAGGTGAGACAGAACACTCTGGGCTGAGGACACCTTTATGCAGAGACCGGAGGCTGGGAAAGAACTGCGTGTACTGGGGACTGAAGGCAGATAGCATGACAGTGGCAGTGTAGATTAAAGGAATCAGTATGTTCAACTCTTGTGACATATTTTGGTGGAAACATCAACCGAACCTGGCAATGTGCTTGTGAAAGTATGTGAGGGTAAGAAGAAATTAATCATGACTTGTTCGTCATGCTTCCTTATATTTCCCAAGTAGTTTAGGATGCAGATCACTCAAATGAATAAGAAAATGACCCCCAAAAGCAAGGATGTGAATTGAAAGAAAACATACACGCCATCTAAAAACATGAAAAGATAATTATCTAAACAAATGAAAAGACGATCACCTTCATTGGAGTATGTTCTATATTTTAAACTTTCTTATGGTCAGCTAATGTTTACCAAATGCTTATGAGCCACACAATATAGTTGGTTATACCTCACACAGGCTCTTGTCTTTCTGGGGCTCCGGGTCTAGGGAAAACCCAGAGAGTCCAGAGGAGAAGAGATTCACACAGACCATGTGCATATGACAATATGGCTTCAATTAGGGCCCCAAGACACTGTTTTTCCAGACAATTCAGCCTTCTCAAGATATAGAATCATATGTGTTGTTAGTAAATAAGAAGATGCTCTGAGGTCTTGAACTGGGTGCAGCAAGTATGTGGCCTATACCCTGACCTCACCAGGGGCCTGCGTATGGGGGTGTGTATATGTGCACACATGTGGGCGCCATTTTCAGGGGTGCCCTGGAAGCAGAGTCTTCTGGTCTTTGTGTGCAGTCATTTCCCTTCCACTTGGAGGAGGAGCCTTCCCTCCTGCAAAGGCTGCCTTCCCTTGTCCGTGGGAGGAAAGTCATCTTCCAGAATCTCTTGCAGTAATGAATATCCATCTCAGAGCTTAAATAAAATTGGTTCTTATCTGCTCGTTCCATCACAATCCCCTTTTAAAAATAGTCACTGTTCTCTTCTACATAGTCTTCTTTTGTATAAAGAAGAAAATGACCTGAACAACCAAAGTCTGGTAGAACACTGAGCTAAGACACAGCAGAGATCACCCAGAGCGACCCCCTCATTGATGCCTGCACCTTCTGAGAAGCAGAAGACAGAACTGCTCAGCCAGAAAGCCTACTGTCCACAGCAGTGTAGGGTCCTGCATATGTCCTCATGCTCTGGGGACAGCAGGGTGAATTTGGATCCTGGTACTGCCACTTTCTAGTTTCACAGTTTTGAGCAAATTACCTAACTTCTTATTTTCTTACTTTGTAAAAGGTGATGACAACAATGCTTCAAAGGGCTGTTGTGTCAGTTAGTCTTAATTACCAGCTTGACTGGCTTGAGACCCCTGGAGAGGTGGCTGGATCACAGGGGCACTGTGCTCATTAGTGAACTGATCCAGTGACATTCACAGTAGAATGTGCTGTCAGGAGATAGAGCCCAGTTAGAGGAGGTGGGTCACTGAGGATGTGCATTTGGAGGGTGTATCTCTCACTGGCTCTCCAAGGCTCCTCTCTGGCTACCACAAAGTGAACAGCTTTTCTCCACCACGCCGTTCCACCATGATATTTCTTCTTTGGAGCCAGATGACCACGGAATGAATCCTCAAACCGTGAGCCAAAATGAACCTCTTCTCATTTAAATTGTGGGTGTCAGGTATTTTGTCCCAGCAGTGGGAATGCTGACCAATATAGTCACTGTAAAAATAAAAGAATACATTTACTTATTGTAGTAAATAATGTATCCAAAATAAATGATAGACACTGCTGCAGAATCAAAGTCCTAGGTTCTATAAATCCCCTTTAACTCAATATGATCCTGATGAACCAACTGACAGTTGGAAATTTATGTAACTAGTAATGCTCTCTAAATGTGTTAGAGTTGGATTGTGCTCATCTTATTTTGAATGAAGGCACAGGGTTTAGAAAGTGCCTACCAAAGTCTGATAAATATTAGTTTTAAAAGGGGAAGGGGGAAGAGGGGGGAAAACCAAGATGTATCATGTACAGGTACAAAATAACCATGTTGATTATGATCATTATGTATACAATGTACCATTACATGTTCTTGGTAAAAATAAAAAATTAAAAAAAAAATAAAATAAAATCTCATTACCTAATACAAAAAAAAAAAATATGTTAACTGAGCCAACAGTATATTCAGTGGTAGGGTCCTCGCCTAGTGTGCCAGAAGCCTTAACTTCAATCCCCAGTGTCACAAAAAAGAAAAAAAATTATATAAACTATCTTGGTATTTCAAAATTTTAGCTTTTTTAGTCAATTTTGATCGTTATATATGAGATACATGTTGAAATGCAAATTTGTTAAAAATTATTCCATGATAAAACAATATTAGCTAGCAATACTTCCCCTAATCCCTTTCTTACTAGAGGCACAAAGCATTTTTGGAGCTTGGAAGCAGGGGATTACTGGGGATTGAACCTAAGGGCCTTTGCACTGAGCTATGTCCTAGGCCTTTTACTTTTTATTTTGAGACAGGGTCTTGCTAAGTCACTGCTAAGTTGCCCAGGCTGGGCTTGAACTCAAAACCCTTCTGCCTCAGCCTCCCAGAGTGCTCTGATTACAGGCTTATGCCACCATGTCCAACTAAAAGTACCAAACTCTTTAAAAAGTAATAAATTAGATCCCCACACAATGCAGTAAAATTGCTTAAGTTGGTGCTGAAATGCCAGATTTTATTGGATTATATTGACTGCTGTATTAAAATACTGGAAAACCATATGAAAGATAAATAACCAACATTAAGCCTTTTAAAATAGGCTCGTGTGGGTTTAATAAGCATTAATTAATTAAGCGTCACAACAAGTAAGTGAGTGATGCCTTCATCTCAGAGGTGGAAACTGAGTATATCACTAAGCAATTTAGGACAGGAAACAATTACTTGCTCAAAAGATAACAGCATTTTGCATGTAAATTACTCTTTTCAACGAGGAGTGTCTAGTCATATTACAAACTCTAATTAAACACTGAGGGACTTAATAAGCATCTCTTTTTAATTTCATGGAAGACATTGAGGGACAAGAAGCCACTTTGCTAAAATTACCCAGAAGGCCATGACCACTGAGGATTTAGTCCCTTGAAATCAAATCTTGGGTGTGAAGAGAAGAAAATTAACACTTACCGGAGACCTAATATGTGCTGGGCACTTTGTGTACACCATCTCTTCAGTTCTCTCCACGAACCCCCAAGATAAATATCATTCTTTAGAATGAGAAATGGGTTCTGGGGATCAGGAGCAGGTGAGGTCAGTCCAATTCCAAAGCCAACTGGCTTCCACTTCTGTTAGATCGTATGTCACAAAGAGGAAGAAGAATAGAAGTAATCAGCCTCATCAGAGTCCTATATATACACTCATCAGAGTCATATATATATTCATCAGATATATATATAATTATCAGATACATATATCAGGTAAATATCAGATATATATGTGTAATTTCCTCCTTGCCACCTTCATCCCCTGTACCAGGTTTCTCATATTTGTATATTCATATATATGGTTATTGAATTAGTTTCCTATTGCTGCTGTAACAAATAATTAACAAAATTTTAACAAACTGAGTTTAGAGATCTGACTTTTATTAGTAACTCATGAATTGGCAGCATTCCATCTACAATTAGAAGAGTTTTCCAGTGAGCTCAGTGAGAGGTGGGCTTTACAGGCTGAAGAGAGCAGAAACAAGGAGCGAAAAGCCTATTGGTTGTTTCAAAGTTACTTTCCTTAAGGAGTTAAAGCAGAGAGACTCCCTGATCTGCCAGCTCAGGTTGACTGGGCCCTTTTGATTGGCTCCTGCGGGTCTCCGGCCTGTTTCTAAATTCCCTCAGACAACATGGCTCCTAGCATGAGTGACTCCACCTTGGGTTGGTGTGGTCTGCGGAGACCTGGTGCAGGAGTTTAGTACAAAATAATGACCTTCCATAAATTGTGTGTGAATGAGTGCGTGTGTGTGTGTGTGTGTGTGTGTGTGTGTGTGTGTTACTAGAGCTTGAACCCAGGGGCTTTGCACTGGGCTACTTACCCCATCCTTTTTTGTTTTGTTTTCCAAATTTTGAGAAAGGGTCTCATTAAGTTGCTAAATTGCCCAGGATGAGCTCAAACTTGGAATCCTCCTGCTTGAGGCTCTCACAAGGCAGGGATTATAAGCATGCACCATCATGTCCAGCCACTCCCATAAATGTTATCTAACAAAATCATTACAAATTTAATGGAAAAAAATTACAAATTTATCATCTTTCCACGCTGAAGATTTGAAAGTGTTTTCACTGGGCTAAAACCTAAGTGGGGCAGGGCTGCATTCCTTTGGGATGTTCCAGGGGAAATCCATTGCCTGACTTTTCCCACGTCTAGAGACCACATTCCCTTCCTCCATCATCAAAGGCAACATCACAGCACTCCCTGTCTCCCCTAATTTAATTGCATTTGAAAATCTCTTATGACATATAACAGAGTATGCCCTTCTATGTTTTAAACAAATGTGTAGTCGACTAACATTTACTGAATGTTTCCCAGATTCCAGGGATTAGTAGACATCGATGAGGCCTATATTTTGCTGACTGTGGTACTTTTATATTTCGGAAAATTCTTAGAAATCTAAGATCTACACCTTTTCATCCCTAGGCAGAATCACTTTTATCTCCATGGGGCACCGCTACCCCCAAAACCCTCCTATGGCAATGTGGAGCTGTCATCCCACAGAACCATTGTAATTTATTGGGGTATGGTAAATACTGTAGGAGGGCATACCTCCAAAGCAGAAGCTTGAGAAAATGTAAAACTACTGATACGACTGCATGAGTGAATCTCAAAATGATTATGTTATTTGAATTGCTTTTTAATTTTTAAATTTTATTTCAAAGAAATACAGTAAGATTCCAGAAAATATAATTTAATAGATTGGGCAGAAGATATGTAAGTGGTTGCCTGGGATTGGAGTGGAGATTGGGGACGGGAAGGTGGGATTACCAGTGGGCATGAAGAAATTTTGGGAAGTGACAAGATACGCTGATTGTTTGGTGGCTTCACAAGTGCGTATCTATTTTAGGACTTGGCATCACAAATATGTATCTCTCAGGACTTCGCAAGTCGTGCCTTTAAACCTGTATTGTTTATTATATATCAGGTATAAGACCACAAAGCTGTTAAAAATTATACTACTTTAAAATCCTCCAAAGAACACAAGAACTTTGTAAATAAGGGAGAGACCCAAGGAGACATTTGTATCACACTGAAGTAACTTTATCTATAATGCTCTTCAGAATATTTTCAAATACCTCATTCAAATTCTACCTTTTCAAAATGATTTAAGATTTAGGGCTGGGAATTTAGCTCAGTGATTAGAGTGCTTGCCTTGCAAGCACAAGGCCCTGAGTTCAATCCCCGGCACCACAAAAAAAAAAAAAAAAAGATTTAAGATTTATAACGTGTAGCACACTGGGGTGTTTATTTCACATACTCTCTGTGGTGGACTTATTGTGGTCAGCTTGCGTAGGAATGCTCAGCTGAAATGAGTTGGTGCGGTTCTGGACATATAGGATCCACCTGAGGGTTATAGCCAACACAAGGGAGAAAAGGAGCAGAAGAAAGGTGGTGGCTGTTTTCCACAAGGAGTTCTGCTGTGGCTGGTTCTCCCAAAGGGAGCTCAGCTGTTCTCATCACAGAAGGAGGTTGGGGTTTTGCTATCATGGAGGATGGGTGCTGTTCGCTTCAGGGGAGCTCTGGTCTTCATCTTCATTTCGAGCATTGTATTCTGGTTCCAGTATTGATTCCTTCAGCCTTTTAGTGCAGACACAGATGTGCACAGGACATTGCCCTGGGCTCCCAGTCCTTGACTGGATCTTTCAGGTCTCCGGTGCATAGATAGATGTTCTGTACTCCTCCTTCATTAGGCTTGTGTATGTGAATGTTGTCACTTGGACCTGTCCTGTATTAAATCCGCCCTCTTGCAAACCACTGACTCTCCAAAAATAACTAAAACACTGTCTGAGCTCCCTAGAATGGCATATAAGGTCCAGTTTACCAACCTGTCTTCCCTCCACACCCTCCCTCGACATTCATGCTTCAACAATCCCAAACTGCCTACCGGTTCCCACCACCATCACCACTGCTGCTGATTTGTGTCCTCCTGTCTTTGAGTGTGCTGCTGCCATCTGCCTGGAATGCCCTCCCTCCCCAGCTCTTTGGCCACAAGTGCTTAGCACTTCCTCCTTTGCCGTCTCCATCCCCTGTACCAGCTCCCTTAGTTACACTCTCCCCCACTATCTTGTAATTAATTCTTTCATATCTGTCCCTGTCACCATCTGGTATAGTGTGGATTCAACATTTATTTCTTGGAATTGGAAATGTTCCTTGTACATCACAGAGATCAACCCTGGAGCCATCAGGGTGTTTACAGGGAAGGAGATCTACTAAAAAGAGTTTGGATGTCAGTAGATGATGGGATGAGGCTGATCATCAGGCTGCTGGCAGTGATGCTTCTGTGCCTTGAACTAGAGCAGCTGATTCTCAGGAGGGTAGGACCACCCAGAGGCTCCTGGCTACGGGGGAGACTTGCTGCTGACATCTAGCACCACAGGTTGGAGTGGATACAGGTACAGAAGAGCCCTGTGCAAGGAGGAATGATCCCGTCCAAATGCCAATAAGGCCCTCATTAAGAAACACTAAGAATGGGGCTGGGGATTTAGCTCAGTGATTAGAGTGCTTGCCTTGCAAGCACAAGGGCCTGAGTTCGATCCCTGGCACCACAAAAAAAACAAACAAAAAAAAAAAACCCACTAAGAATAAAACAAATTTCCTCTGGAATCATCAGAAATGGTCTCTTTCAGGTGAGTGTGAGCTACAGTCAGTGACAAGGAGCAGAATCCAGTCCCCTAGCATTCACGCTCATGCATACTCTCTCTTTGACCCTGGCCGCCCCCTTGGTCTCTGCTCTTCCTTCTGCCTGGTTATTTATTCCTTAGCGCTTGGCCCTCACTTCCTCCAGAACCTTCCTCAGCTCCTACACTACAGCAGCGTCTCCTGTTGCAAGCCCTCCAAGCACTCTGTCTCTTGAACAGAATGTATTACAATCATAAGTATTGGTGGAAGGAAAAAGGGGAGAGAGTGAGAGAAGGGAAGGCAGATATAACAAGAGGAAGGAACCGAGGGAGGAAGACCCATCTGGCTACTTGAAGAGTGTTGGAAAAGCACAAGTTAAAAAAACTGAGTCAGACTCTGTGATGGACTTAGTATTGTGGTCACCTTGAGCAGGAATGCCCAGCTGAACTGAGTTGGTGCAGTTCTCAGCATAGAAGATCCACCTGAAAGTTACTGCCAGCATAACATAAAGGAGAACGGGAGCAGAAGATAACAGTCGGCCATTTCCCAGGAGAAGCTCTGATGTGGCTGGTTCTCCCAAAGGGAACTTGGCTGTTCTTGTCACAGAAGGCGCTCAGGGCCTTGCTGTTGCTGAGGATGGCTGCTGTTCACTTCAGGGAGCTCTGGTCTTCATCTCTGCTGTGAGCATCATACCCTGGCTCCAGTATAGAGTTCTTCAGCCTTTTAGCGCACACATGGACGTACACCGGACATTGCTGTGGGTTCCTAGCCCTTCGCTGGATCTTTTGGGTCTCCAGTGTTTAGGTAGATTTTCTGTACTCTTCCTGTGTTTGGCTTGTGCGTGTGAAAGTTGTAACTTGGATTTATCTTGTATTAAATCTACTCTCTTGCAAACTATTGACTCTAGAAAAGTAGCTAATACAAGAAATTAGTACTGGAGAAGTGGGGTCCTTGCTGTGACATTGCCTGGCCATGTGGCTTAAGAGACTTTGGAATTAATTTAGAAAGGTTTTGAGAGACCAGCCAAAGAGGCAGCCCTGGACTGCTCTAACAATATATGGGAGACTGGTCAGAGCCTGGAAAACCAGAGTAACTGATGGAAATGCTGCTGGTTAGGGTGAGGCCTGGGGCGCCTGTGTTGAGAAAGACCACATTGGCTGCTGGATCCCAGGTGGTGTATGTGTGCTTTGGCAGAGGCTGGTCTGCATTTCGCTCGTGTTTGGAGATAGTGTGTAGATGGCAGAAAAACTTCAGTACAGTCTGGGGTTCAGACAGTAGCACAGATACTGCTGAGGGCTGAAGATCGGATCTATGTTGGAAATGGAGAGCTGAGAGCCAACAGAGTGACTAGAAGCATTTGGCCAGAGGGGAGCTGTAGATTGCAAGGATGAACAGTGGAGAACATGGTTGTGGAGAAGAAACAGGACAATGGAAAATGACCTGAGGCCTTTTACCAGAAGGGAAGAGTGTATTTGGGGTGCAGGAGATCCTTAGTGGTGTTTCTTAGTGTTGCTGTGCTCTGTTGTTAAAGTTAACAGAAAGCAACAGAGTTTTAAAATTTGAAGCCATATTTTTTAATGTGGATGCACTGTATTGGTATTTTGCACTTTGTAAGCAAATTATTTTTTAGAACAAGAGACAGAGTTGCTATATATTTGTATATTTGTAATTTTTGGACAGCTGTTTGTAATCAGTGTTGAGAATCCTTTGAATATTTGTTTCTGGTGTGGGAATGAGTGCACTAAGAATTGTCAATGTAAATCTGAATAGACCAAGATATGTTAACTCTTTACAAATATGTTTAAAGAAATGTGTCTGGTTATCAAGTTGATCAGGGGTGGATTGTGGTGGTCTTATTATTGTGGTCAACTTGAGCAGGGACGCTCAGCTGAACTGACTTAGTGTAGTTTTGGGCATAGAAGATCCACCTGAGGATTATTGCCAACTCGGCACAAAGGAGGACAAGAGCAGAAGATACTGGCCAGCTGTTTTCCAGGAAAAACTCTGTTGTGGCTGATTCTAATGAAGGGAACTCGGCTGTTCTCATCGCAGGAGGAGCCCCGGGCCTGGCTGTTGTTGGGGGTGCTGGTCTTTGCTTCAAGGGAGCTCTGGTCTTCATCTCTGCTATGAGCATTGTATTGTGGTTCCAGCATGGATTTCTTCAGCCTTTCGTGCAAACACAGATGTGCATGGGACGTTGCTGTGGGCTCCCAGCCCTTGATCGGATCTTTTGGGTCTCTAGGGCATAGATAGATATTCTATACTCTTTCTGCATTTGGCTTGTGCATGTGAATGTTGTAACTCCAACTAGTCTTGTATTAAATCTGCTCTCTTGCAAACCATTGACTCTAGAAAAGTAACTAATACAGACTCTTAGCTCTTCTATTTTTTTATTTATTGGTACTGAGGGTTGAACTAGCACCTTATCACTGACCTATATCTGCAGTCATTTTTAATTTTTACTTTTGAGACAGGGTCTTGTTAAATTGCCCAGGCTGGCAGGCTTTCAACTTATGATCCTCCTGCCTCTGCCTCCTGAGTAGCTGGAACAGTTGAAATTATAGGCATGCAACACCATACCTGACTCTGCTTCCTACTAATTGATGACCTTGGATAAATTACTTAAATGACCTGACTCTCAGTTTGCTCATCTCATCCACAATACAGGGATAGAGGGTGATGTGGGGGTTAAGTGAAATTAGCCTAGAAAATGACTTTCGCAATATCTGACACATGTGGGTCATGTGTTTTCCCTAAAACATGTCTGCTTGCCTGCCTTCTTTTTTCTCTCTACTCCACCTCCTCTTTCCACTCTGGGGATCAAGCCCAGGGCTTCATACATGCTAGACAAGCACTTTACCACTGAGGTATACCACCAGACCCCTAACCCCAGCAATATTTTCAATATTCGGTAGCTCAAATCTGCAGATGTAGCCCCCCACAGATACACAGGGTGACCCAAAAGTATCTGTTGGAAGACTACACCTGGTTTCTTGGGAGGAATTTAATCTAACTGGGATCAGAGGCACCTTTAAGAAGTTAATTAATTCTTTATGTCTGAACCCTGGGTCTTTCTAAGTTTATACTGATTCAAAAAACAGTGGTGGAGGGTTTGGAGGAGGGTCAGTGATCGTTTGAAGTAGAGTCTAGCCACTAAGGTAGAAAGAGTCCCACATGATAATTTAGATTCATATGATTTGTCTATCCAAGGAAACCTCTGGGCACATTTGCAATCCTACAATTAAGATTCATAATAGCATCATAAAACAGAGGCATTAGCTTCAGAGGAGAAGTCTGAGTAAGCCTGCTATCCTAAAGGCAAACTGACTCTTCAAAATGCAACACACGGAAATCTGCTAAGGTAGTCATAAAAAGAACTGCGCTTCCTTTCTACATAGTCCACCCTACCAAGTGACCCTCTGAACAATAAGGCAGTTATTCACTGGAAAACTTACTTGTAACTTCTTTTGCATGTGGCACCATGTGAATTAAGAGTTCTTGACTGCTTTTGCTGGCAAGCAGACTCCAGGTCTGCCTGTTGTTTTAGTTTGCATTATTCAAATACTAGTCAAAACCAACTTCATATATAAGCTCATTGTGGTCACTTCAATGCCCATTGTATAGTGCTGGTCCTTTTCCGTTATCTTTCTGCTGGATTGTTATCTTTTTTTTTTCTGTTGTGTTTCAATGTCTAAAAACTGTTTAAATACTAAGAAATTAGTTTGAACCCCTTGCCAGTCACATATGTCTCCATCCATTATTTTCCTTCTGAATTTACAAGAGGCAGTGTGTTGAGAGACTGAAAGCGTAGCCATGAGACAGACTGGCTGTCATTTCCTAGTCATGGTGAATGACACTCGGATACCTTGTTCAGCTGCCCTTTACTGGCTGTATCGCCCATGTCCCAGGTGTGAGTTTGTGTTGGCTGCTAAAGTTTATCTGTAGCTGCCTCTTTGCAGAGCCTGCCCTAGACAGAACTGCCGCACCTGCAAAACTGCAAGGATTCAAAGGCCAGTACCCTTGCATCAAGTGGTGGCTAATTCTGTGTTGTGGTTTATGCTCTAGATCCAAAAGCCCTCTTCAAGGGATCAAACCGAGCTAGGGTTTCCTATGATCCATTCTTGCTTGGATCTTCCCTGTTCCCCATCCTGTTTCACCACCTCCCTTACAGGTTCCCCCTAAAAAGTCTTCCCTCAATAAATCATACTGCTCTGCTTCCAGGAAGCCGAGCTAAGATACTGCAGAATGAGGATGATACTAGTACCTCCTTCCCAATATGAGAACCCAATAATTGTTTTTGAAAAAGTGTAAAAGCAAAAGTTATTTAGCATTTACTGTATATTAGGCCTTGTCAAGCACTTTATTTAGTCCTTACATCAGTCAATGTCCAGGTATAATCTTCAAAGATGTAAAAGTCTTAGAGTGCCTGAAAATATTTAACACCAATAAATCTTAGCTATTAGTTCTTGCTGACTTAATCTAGATTTCAAATGAAACTGTTATCAGGCCATTTCCCCTACATTTTGAGGATGTTCTCTTCTCCCCATTTCTGCTACCGTAGCCTTCTCCCAACTTCTCAAAGCCCCGCAGCCTGTGTTCACTGGAGTTTGCATTAGCTGTTCCGTTTGCCAGAAATGCTCTTCCCTGATCTTTGCTTGAAGGCCTGCTCCCTCCTGTAATTTAAATCTCGGTTTGATACCATTTTCTCAGAGAGGCTTTGACCCGAAATCTCCAGTAGCTTTTTGCTAATGTACTTTCCCCCTTCTTTTTACTCCCTACTGGCAGCTATCACAACCTGGCATTTTCCTTGTGAGCTCCATGACAGAAAGGGCTATGTTCTGTTTTACTCATGACTGTATCCCTGGTACCTAGACAGTTCCTGACACACAGCAGAAACTCTATAAATATTTGTTAAATACTGCAATGAATAAACTGAAGGCTGAGGGATGAAAGGAAGCCAGTCATTTAACAGCTTGGGAAAAACTAGGCAGAAGGAAGTGCTAGGGAGGAGGTCCTGAGAGAATCCAGAGGCGTGGGCTATTCCAGGGCAGGAGCGAGGTTCTATGTACTTGTAAGCAAATGAGCCAGGAGGAGAGGGAACTAGGAAATTGAAAGGGGCACATGTACTAACTCCCTACAATGAATATAACCACTATGTACTGCGCACATGTACTAATAAAAAATTTTAAAAGAAAATTGAAGGGTGGATAGGGGCATGATGGCTTAAGGGTTTGTGGACTACGAGAGAAGTTGAATTTTATTTTAAATCAATTAGGAAGTCATTAATGGTTTTCAAGTAGGAGAGTAACGTCACATGCTTTATGCCTTTTGCAAGATAATTCAAAAGATGATTCAACTTGAGTGATTAGGAAGATGGAGGTAACTGATACCAGAAATAGTCACATCTGCAACATAAGATTTGCAGGGAAAAAGTAATGATTCATTTTGGACATGCCAAATACGATACGCTGTACTTCCTTTGTGGTTTTCATAGTATCAATAGCCACGGCAAATTTATGGATAAGAAGGAATTATAATATCTACCTCTGAAATGGTATAGCCATCTAATTCAGTTGTTAATTATAAAGACCTGATATTAAAGTAGTTGTTGGTAATGACAATAATAGACACTAAGTACTGACCAGTTTCTATGTCAGATCCTATGTTAAACACACCTTAACTCACTGAAGTATTATAACAGCTCTTATTAGAAAAGAACTTATTATCAGCGTTTTATAGGTGAAGCAACTAAAGCTAAAGAGAATATGTAACTTGTTCAAGACCAATCAGCCTGTAAGTGGCAGAACTGAAACTCAAACCCAGGTCTACTTTGGTGCCAATGCTGTTACTTGAAACGATTTGCCACACTCCGTGCCTAATGAAAAATGTTGCTTGGGTTACTGGTTAGGACTATAATTCAGACAGATACAGAAATTGGGGTTTCTTTAACAAATCCCTAACTCTATAAAGCTTAAATTTCGTTTAGAGACTCTAGTCGAGTCTTGACATTTTGTGAAAAATAGACGGAGCTCTATTTTTTGGTAAACTTGATATGGAGAAGTAAATAGAAATAAAACTTTGTGCATTTGGAATTTAGCTGCGGACACTAAACCTGCCACCCAGTTTTCCTGGGAACCAGCAATTCTGCAGTCAAAAGAAGTTTGCTTTTCCACCAGCAGGAAACGCCAGAATTCACACAGCCTCAAGAACTGAGGCTGCCTTGTTCAGACTTCACACGGGTCCCTCTGTTCCTTTCACAGCAGCCCCCTTTTTCTTAGCCATCCGCAGCTGCCGCTTGGAATACTCTTCCTCGAGGGTGGGACCGCGCTTTAGAGCGGAGGCACTTAACCGGGGCTCCCACCTTTAAAGGGGTCTAGGCTAGACCCCACCTGAACTCCGGACGGTCTTTATCGCTCCACCTTTCAGTGTCTGAAGAAAAAAAAAATAAGAGGACAAGAAACTTCAGTTTGGAGGTTGAGGACAAGACGGGAGCACGCGTGACCGACGACTGCACACAGACCCCCTCAGCTCGGGACGCTGGTCCTCTTCTGGGGGCGGAGGCAGTGGGGGCGCGAGGGCCCCGCCCCACTGTTGCTCCGCCCCCTCGCCGTCGCCATTGGCCGGTCCGAAAGACGCGGGGCGTTGTCGGTTTGAATGGGAGCGCCTGGAGCTGGGGCGCAGGCGCAGAGGAGCACAGGCGCTACGGGACCCCTGGGTGGCTGAGGGACTCGAGGGGCGGTAAACGGCGGCCGGACCTCTGGCCCACGTGACCTGTAGGGGACGGGCGCAGGGGGCGTGCACCGGCCTCCCGCGGTGCCCCTGCCTGGCTGGGTGCCCGTAGCGGGCTGACCGATCTGGGCCAGGTGATACCCCCGCCCCCCGCCACGCCAGGCTTGCGCCTGCGGCACGACGCGGCCCCTGCAGCGGCCCCACCTCGCACGCCGCACCCGCTGGCCCTCGAGAGGTGAGTTCTCCCCGGTTGCGGCCTGACGTGTTGCGGGCCGCGAGGGAGCAAAGCGGCCGGGTGCATGTTGGGGGTGTTCCTGGGTGCCCGGGTCTGGGGCGACCTCCCTCCTTTGTCCGGAGCTGGGTGCGGGTCTAAGGAGCGGGGTAGCCGGGGCGGAGCGGGGGACCGGCTGAAGCTGTCGGGGACCTGGGGGCGCTGCGGGGACATCGAGGAACCAGGAACCAGGGGGAGCAGTTCGCCCCAGGACAAGCGCTCAGAGGCTTTCGTGTTTGAAGATTTTGAGCGAGGGTAAGGCTTAAAAACTTCGTTCCCTAGATTTTTTTAAAAATAAAATTTATGCTAGGATACGGTGATGTCTCAAATATTCCGGGTGTAACAAACAGGAGATTAAAAAGTACGAATCTCTGTGGACTCGAGCCACTTGTAGTCGAGCGCTTGATATTTAAACCAGGCAGTGTTTAAAAAAATATTTGCCTCTGTCAGATTTAAACCCGTGAACTTTTGGGCACCAACCGATTGATTTTTATGTTGATAAACTGAAATTGGTAGTTGTTGCAGAGTTTTAAGCATAAAAATGTTAAGAAAACGCCTGAATTCTATAGACTACCTTAAAATCTAAAATTTCCTTGCAAACCAGTTAGATCATTTTAACCAGTGTTTGAACTTTGTTAAAAAAAATTACTAAGGGTGGACATTTTACTTGCCTTAATGCATAATTTAATCCTACCGTAGAATTAAAACAAGTAGGTCCTTGGCTCTCCTCTCTGTGGGCTTGTATAGGTGTTTCATGGTGTGTGCTGGACTTGAACAGCATCAAACTAGCCAATTTTCAAGCTGCCACTTTAGAAGGGTGCACGGAAGATTTCCAGCTCGATAATAGCCTATTGTGATTGCTTCTGATAAATAGGACTTTTGCGTGGATCTTCCCTATTCAGGATTAGCTTCGCTTAATTGTTTAGAAATAAAAAAAGGGTAGATGGCTGTTGGTTAACATGGTTCTGTGTAGGACAGTGGGGACGCAGGAGAGGGGCAGTTCAGACCTGCTCTTCTTTACACTTTATTTTGGTAAGCAGTTTCTCAGGCTGTTGTTCATAATTTAAGGAGTGGACTGGTTATAAAGTAAGAAGTTGGTTGATATTGTTGCAAAGGCGTTATCCGCCCAAATCTTGTTTGACAGACAGGCAGTTTAGTTGTATGTTCTTCATTTAAATTAGACATGGGATATTACAAATATATTTTAATCTGAGACTAGGTACTAAGCTAATTACAATAGTGGTAAGATAGTCGTTTTTAAAAGGGCTTTTAAGCATAAGATATTTCTAAGATCTACCTAAAAAATAAATTTCCCTGGAATTCTAAAATTGAAACCTCACACAGATTTAGACCATTCTAAGTCCGTCCTAATAGACATTCAATTTTATAATACAGCTATTAATGTTAGTACTCCTAAACTTTATTGGGTACTTTTGTTACGTACCAGAGCCAGGCACAGGGTTAGGTGCCTTATAAATCATGTCTCAAATCATCACAACACATGTTAGGTAACTAGCATGCCTATATCAAATCTGAGAATCTGGTTTGAGATCATGTAATTAAGTCACTGTGCTGGGATTCAAACCATTACCTGAACCCAAAGCACATGCTGTAATGCCTCTCTCTGTCTTTGTAAATTTCCACATCTCCAGATCCCATTTGTGGGACTAATTTCCTTAAAGATAGCCTATAAGTGCTGGGTGTTGTGAACTATGCAGAAATATTTCCAGCCTCCTTCTAGTACTGCTGTACTGTCTTGCTTCATTACCATGTAAATCGCATAACATTTTCATTATCCTTTTAGTCATCTTCATCAAAGTATTTATAAATTAAGACTTTTCTGAGCTTTTGTATGAATGTGGACGTATCCTTTACTAAGGAGCAAAATATATTAAAGCCCCATTTTCTCACTGTTACAGAATTCTTCACTGACTCATGGCAAGAAATCTGAGAAGTTTGTTGGACATTATGTGCAAAGAGCTGTGCTTGATGTTGTGAGATGAGAAGGCTTCCTAGTCAGTAGTTGTTTTTGGAGTTTTTGTAGTCTGTCTTCACTGGCTTTTCATCCTGCCCTTTATGATCCTGCCAGTTTATCTTCCTAGCACAGATTTAACTTTGTTTTCTTTGTTGCAAAAAAAAAAAAAAAAACCGACAAAGTTCCCCACTGTGTAGATACAAGGCCAAATATGTGCTTCAGCCACACATTCAGGTCTCACAATTTGGTACTGTTCTACCTTCTTAGATGTCTTTTTCATGCTTCCTAACCCAGTGTGCTTATCCTGGAACACAGTCTCTGTATTTCCACCTCCTCGCTTTTGCTTGAACCATTTCTCTTGAATAGAATGCCTGCTTTCTAATTGCTCAACAAGATCTGCCATCCTTCAAGATGCAATACAGATTTCCTTGCTTCGAAAAAGCTTTCCCTGGTCCATTTTATTTAGAATTATTCTTCTCATACTGTCTCTTAACATTATTGAACTGAATAAAAGGATTTGTTTTCCCACACAATGGTGATATCTTTTGAGAAGACAAGATCATATTCAATACATTTTCCTATGAAGAATTCTAAATGCAAACTCTTTAGGTACCCTTTTTGTCATTTTAAACTTGGGATTTCTGCTTAAAATGTGTTTGAAATTGATTTTTTAAAAGTCTTTCTGTAATAAGAACTGGTTTAATGTTATTTACTAACTGAAAAACAATGTTCTGTAAAAAGGGCCACTTATATTTCACTACTGATTTTTTTTTTTAAATTTTTTTTTCACTACTGATTTTTTAAGTGAATGTATATCAACTCATTGAAGCTGATGGCTGACCAATATTGGTGTAATATTCCCTTCTTAGCCATAGGGAATACTTCCTAGACCCCCAGTGAAAATTTGAAACCTTGGATAGCAAATTAGGTATAATAGGAAATTAATAAATAGCTAATAATAAAATAGAACAGTTGTAACAGTATACTATAATAAATAGCCAGCATCTCTATTCTTGTACTTTGAAGTCATTATTAATTAAAATTAAGTAAAAAGAATTACTTGAATACAAGGACTGTGATCCCTTGACAGTTCATCTCATAACCTGTATACTACTGAGTATGTAATGGGCAGGTAGTATATACAGCATGGATACACTGGGTACAGGTATGATTTGCATCCTGGATGGGACTGTGAGAGATTTCATCATGCTACTCAGAGTGGTACACAATTTAAATCTTATGAATTACTTATTTCTGGAATTTTCCATTTAATATTTTCTGCCTGGAGATGATTATGGGTAACTGAAACCGAGGAAAGTTGAAATCACCAATATGGGCAGACTACTATATTAGTAAGTGGTGATGGGTCATGACCTCTGGTGGCTTGGTAACTAACTAGTTTTTCCCAAAGCCATGTACTGTTATTTATTAATTTTTACTAATTAATAAATTAGTTATTTACTAATTACCATTTCTAATTTTTTCTACTATAGTAAGGTGTTCATAAAACTTCTTTTTTTTTTTTTTTTTGAAATTTTGAAATATGCTTTATTTCACATAATATCTGAAGAATTCTCACTCAAATTCCAGGCATTCATTTCAATGGAGTCTTTCTTTGGTCACTCAATAATTCAACCAACATTTATTGACTGCCAGTGATGTGCTAGGTGCTATGCTCAGTGCAGAGGGACACACAGTGGAAAAGACACATTGCCTACATTCAACAAT
>PVJO010019038.1:0-35217 GCA_004026905.1 Hystrix cristata | reverse complement strand
AAAAAAAAAAGGAATGGGGATTATGTATGTCCCTCCTTGAGGTGAGAGTATCTTCTTTAAGTACCTGGAATTCATCTGTATAGGAAATTTGTCTCTTATGTAAGTATCTACCTCTTACTCATTCGTTTATTCTTGCATGCATGAGTATGCAGGATGATTAAAAAATACAGTGAATATTTAAATTAAAAAGATGTATTGCAATGAAAGACACATTGCTGTTATCCCACTCAGAGTACTCCCTCTGACTTTGAACACACTTAATCCCATCCATCTTGCATTTTCTGAAGCTGTTCTGAAAGTCCTCTTCTGTGTCTTTAGTTGCGCTATCATGTCTAAATCTATTAAGAATGATTACCTTTCATGGGTCATTTTGATTTGGGGGAGATCCAGAGGTCAGTGGTGTCAAATTTGGTAAGTAAGGCAGATGAGGACATACCGTAATGTTTTTGCAAGCCTGGATGGCACTTGACAGAAGCGTTTACTGTTATCTTTGATCACATTTGAAGACAAAAAGAGTACTTCCAGAACTGCTTGAGAAAGTGGCAAGAATGATGGGATAAGTGTATAAAGCAAGGAGGAGTAGTTTTAGGAGGGTTAATGACAATGTGTCTTTTATTGTAAGTTTTAAAAATGTAAACATTAAAAATAAAAATGTAGACATTAGTTGTATATTTTGACTACGTTGTACGTTCAAGTGTTTACATCAGTTTGGACTTACGGAAATTTATTTTATGCTTTGGACTATAATACTACTTTATTTTATTGCTCAGATTTTTCCAGATTTGTCCATTGAGAGTGCTTTTGGTTGACTTCTGTGTCCCTTTGACCTTCTTCCATCACTGTGTGGGTTTTTTGAACTTCTCCTTATTTTTTGGCACTACCAGACATTCCTGTCCCCGTCCTACAATCCAAGGGCTACCGATTTCTTTTTTTTTTTTTTTTTGGAAAAAAGTTTTAGAAAACAAGAACTGTGTACAAGGTGTGCTTGGTGCTAGTAGGTGTCATTGATTCTATGCCCTGAAAGATCAAGGAAATGAATGTGTGTGTACTAACTTGTGAGTATACACATACTTTACATATTTCTGTACGTAACCATGTGTATCTGTTGAACTAAAATTCTTACTGATGTTTAGCAAATGCACTTTTCCTTTTGGTAGAGTTTGCCAAATTTTCTTCTGTAGTATGAACACAGATTGGACTTACTGACATTACAGTAGGAGGATAGGTAGATGGGAAATAATGTAGTAAGGGTCTTGGTGAGAGGTGAAAGAGAACGGAATGCTTATCATCTTTCATAGTGGGATGTGCTTAAAATCAAGAAGTACAACTATAAGCATGTTAATTAGAGATAAAAGAAATACAGTGAATAAAAGTTGAAAATAATGCTTTTAAAGAATCAGAAGCTGGGAATGTAGCTCAGTGGTTAAAGTGCTTGCTTTGCAAGCACAAGGGCCTGAGTTCGATCCCCAGCACCAAAAAAAAAAAAAAAAAAGAGAAATAAGTGAGTTATGGACAGTGGGCTGCTGTCTTCACAATAAATTGTGTAGTTTTAGAATCTTCAAAACTTTTTAGAGTGTGACCTTATATAAACAAAATTTAGCTGGGGGGTTAAGGATAATACCACAAAGGTAGAATGCTTGCCCAGCGTGCATGAAGCCCTGGATTAGATTTTTCTTTTTTTAATTAATTAATTTTATTTTTATTTTTAATTTATTTTTTATTTTCACCAAGAACATGTATTGGTACATTGTATAGATAATGATTATAGTCAACATGGTTATTTTGTACCTGTACATGATATAGCTTGGTTTTCCCCCCTCATCCCCTCCCCTTGTTTCCATTCCGCCACCCTTCCCTATTTGCAACAGGTTTATTTACATTTTTCCATTTTTTTTCCCTTTCATCTTACTTTTCTTTTCAGCTGACTTCTTTTCCCCCTTTTCCCTGTCTAGTTCTCCTTTCTTTTGAATACTATCTTTTTTTTTTTACATAATATGTATTATACCCCTTTGTCCTTATTTACACTTATAGTTTCTCATATCAGAGAAACAATTCGATGTGTACTGATAAGTGTCTGATTTATTTCACTTAAGAGTATGTTCTCAAGGTACATCCATTTACCTACAAATGGCTCTGGTTTGTCCTTTTTTATGGTAGAGTAGTACTCCATTGTGTAGAAAAACCACATCTTCTTTAGCCATTCGTCATTTGTTGGGCATTTAGGTTGTTTCCAAGACTTAGCTATTACAAATTGTGTTGCTCTGAACATGGTTGTGCATATATCACTGTGGTATGATGATTTTAATTCTTCTAGGAAGATACCAAGCAGAGGAATAGCTGGGTCAAATGGAACCTCTAGTTGTAGTTTTCTGAGGAATCTCCACACTGATTTCCACAGTGGTTGGACCAGTCTACATTCCCACTTTAGCGCTGAAAACAACCAACCAACCAAGCCTAATCCCAGTCCCAGATTATTACTATTTATTTTTTTTTGTAATTGTCATTTTTTTTCCTGGAACGTATCTTGCTGTAAGAATATGTCTTATAAAGTTTTGAAGAAATTCAAGGAATGCCATTTTGTACTGTAGTATTACAATTTAGTAATTCTTGGTTAAGTTACAAGTTTGCTTTTCACTAATTTGCTTAATGGGACCTTAACAAAAGTGAAGCAGCAATTCTTGTAAAATTGGAAGATTTAATGTTTTTTCAGGTGTGTGGTTTTTGGTTAATTGCATTTAACTTTTCTGATTTGTAGACTTTATTATAGTAAAAACATAACGTTTCCCGTCTGAAGCACTTTGAACTGTAAAATACAGTACTTAACAGAAGTATTTGTATGTACATTATTGTATAAAATTCCCCTGTACTTTTTTCATCTTGGAAAACTGAAAATCTGTAACCGTTGAATAGAATCTCCCCCTTTGCCTCCTCTCACCAGTCCCTGGCAACTTTTGTACTTTTCTGTTTACAGAGACTTTTAAAAGTTTTAATCAAATTTAATATAACTCTGTATGCCTGATTGTTGCCCTGTGGAACATGTTCCATGTTTGAATGCTGGCATATGGTGTAGTGATTGGTGGTAGTACTGATTGTTATGTGTATGTTTATGATCAAATAATTTTGAAAATATCTGTGTTTTTTTAGTGATTGTTGTTTAGTGATTTAGAATGCATTGAAAGAAATAACTATTTCACCTGAATGTGGAATGATTTAGTTAATAAAAAAAAAAGCTTATTAAGAATTTATGGCTTGGGGTAGATGCTGTGAAGGACTGACCAAAGGGAGCTATGCTGTCTGCGTTAGGGGCTACTATTTTTCATGGGCACAAGATACATACCTAAAACAGTACTTAATAAGCCAGAATACTTTTACCTGTAGTCATATCGGAAATAATTAGTAGGCTGGAAAAATTAGGGCAAGTTTTTTTTTTTTTTTGAGGGAGTAAAATATGAATTGTGTTTTAAAGAAGTATGATCTGGCATTTAAGTAAAACTTGGGATTCTTTTTTCAATTTAAGACATATGTGTTGGTTCTTAAATTAGTTCATGATCTTGTCTCGCAATTTAGGAGCAAATGAGATAGGTTGATGGTTGCTATGTGTGCTATATTTTTGGTCTTTACCACTGTCACTGCTTCTAGTTTTGTTGGTTGGGTGAGCTGTTTTACATTTTCTACTTAGAATCTGTTGTCATTCAACAATTTCTCTGTTTCTTAGTCTTAATAGATGTTGTTTCCTGTTTGAATAAATTAATCACCCTTTATGATACAGTGCTTATCAGAATCCTGATTTCATATTAATATTGTAATATTGTTAATATTGTAGTCCTCTACAATCATCATGCCTATTGGTTGTGCATCTGTATCTAATATGTTTGTAGCCAGACAGGCAGGCACATGCCTGTAATCCCAGCTGCTCAGGAGGCTGAAGCGGGATGACCCTAAGTTAAAGGCCAGCCTGGGATACTTAATGAGTCCTTGTCTCAAGGTAAACAGTGAATAAAAGGGCTGGGGACATACCTACGTGGTAGAACATACCTGATTTCAATCCTCATGCTATAGACATACATACAAAAAACAACCTGTTAGAATTTTTGACAGTTTATAGGCTTCTTTTATATCTTCGAGATGCATTGGGTGAGGGCTGAGGGCACTTCAAAAAGCTCAGTGTTTACTAAGTTTCAATTTATTGTGATTCCTACAGATCGGTTGCGTAAAGCATAAATAAGATTTTAAAGAAAATACAGCTTCTTGTCTGAGCTAATTATAAAAATAGGTTATACATACTTATGGACTAAAACATAAAATGTTCAAAAGGTGGTAATAAAATCTCTCTGTGCCATATTGCCCTTCATCCAACTGTCTCTCAGGCCCCTCTTTCCACACTTCAGAAGCGATAATCGCTACCAGTTTCTTGTATATCTTTTGAGATATGTTTAAAACAAAATCCTTCAAAACTTAATTCTTGTTCATACTGTGCATAAAGTGACCTTACTTTAAATGGCGCTAAGCTAGTAAACTTTTAATGACTTATTTATAAAAGCCAGGTATTTTTGCAATCCGTGCCGGAATGTTAATGCCAGGATGAATAGAAAGATTTTTGTTTGTTTTAAATTTTACAGTCATTTCAAACAGTGTGTATAATCTTCAAGGTGAATTCTTTGGAATAAGTGGCTCTACAGCTCAATTCAACTGTTATTTTGGAGTCAAGGAATACATTTAATGTATTGGATCAAACACATTCAGCTAAAGTTCAGTAAATCACCAGTTAGAAATTCCTTGTGAGTATAACACAGTTAAAGTGCTTAGGTTTAATTAAGTGAATATGCTGTGTCATGCATCACATATCAGTGTTAGGTTCCCAGAAAAATACAGTGAGAGTAGATTCTGGGGAAGGGAAAATGAAGACAGGTCTGGCCGGTTTACATAATGTAAACATTTTTAATATTTTAAAGTTTTTTGGTCTAGAGTTACTTTACATGATTTTGTGGGAAATGTGATGTCTGTAGTGTTTGTGTCCTAATGGAAGACTCTTAGCTATCTGAAGCTTGTCGAAGTAGGAACTTTGTAGTAACTATATTTATGTCCTAAAGAATTAACACAGCTGTGTTCACTGTTGAAATGTTACTGTTGAAGTGTTAAGATCCATTCACTGATCAGGGAATTAACTCCAGTGCAAAGTGCAAAGGGAAAATGTGCTTTTATTTTTACTCTGCTAAGAACTGGGACTTTCTCCCACCTCTCAGCAGAAAGTGAGAGAGGAGCAAGGGTCAAAAAGGTCTGATGTGATAGTTGCATGGCTGTGGTGCCTGCTGTAGAGCTGGCCGCAGGTGTCTCTTAGCAGTGTTGCTCCTCCATTTCTCCTCCTTTCCCTCGAATCCTCAGGAAGGGTGGTCCCTTCCTTCGTAGGCTGCCTCCTCACCGTGGGAGCCCTGTCCTCTAAGCCTAGTCGAGGCTGCACAGGGATATACATGGTGCCCGGGGAAGTCAAGAGCAAGCAGGTGGGTGGCCAAGTCTTCCTGAAAACAAGTCTTACTGTTTTGCTAGAGGCTTCCTCTCCCTGGGGAAGTAAAACCCAGGGCTTGGTCTCAAGGAAGTTGGGACCTGTCCTCAGGGGCTAATTAAATGCAGCAGTTTGATATTTGTAAAAGTATCGCATCTGTTATTCTCTGCTAGTTATGTCTCACCATAGCCAAAACTATTGCTCACTCAAGTATTTACAGAAACCTGAAAAGGTTAGAGAAACCATATGATAATCATAATACTAATTTCCAACAGTTCCTGTCTCATGCCTTTGAGGAGGAGGCGAGCCTCCTGTGGCAGGTGCTCCGTGTGTCCCTCTGACAAGGAAGCCCCCGACACTGTGGTGATGGAGAGAAGCCAGTGGTGATTGATATGTTGAATAAAAAAGTTTTGTTCTAGTGGCTAAAATTGGATTCTGTGGTTGCCACATGCCTTGGTTTGAGATGCGTGTATGGGGTTGATAGGGAAAAAGAACAACTAGGAAAAAAAAGTCCCTAAATATAACAGCTAGCATTTTAGCATTAAAATAGGAATGAGAACTGGAGACCTGATGGGAGGGGAAAAACCCAAGCACAGTGTCAGTGTTGTTCTCAAGTGTCAGATGGACCTCGCAGCCCACGAGGAAGAACGGCACAGCTGGGAGTTTCCAGGCAGCCTTCAGTGTGGTTCTTTTGGCTTCATTCAGGCTCTCACTTGCCCACTGCTGTTCCCCCGGCCTGAGGCCTTGGCCACCTGCTTCCTCCATTGGCCATTTGCATCTTTTTAATTTGAAAACTTTAAGCATTGGACTACCTGTCCCGCAATTGTGCAGTTATTTTTATGTTGCCATGTAGGGCCCCTTTTCTTTATCTGGATGCTGTCTCCTTCCTCACTGTACTGCTCTGTGGGTAGGGTGCCCTTGCTCACAGTGGCTGGTTATGCATTCACCTCTGCCCACAACCCTTGCCAGACTTCTCGGGGGAGTACGTCTGTCAGTCTCCCTCAGCTGCCTGCCTGCCCCACACCCTGGCAGGCACTGTACAGATTTACCTGAGGTAGCCAGTCCTGCTGTCTCCCTCCAGCAGGGCCAGATCCTCCTCCTACCTGAGGTATTTCCTCCTCTTCTGCTGCCTCCTTCATTCCCAGCCCTGCAAGTCATGGATATTTAGTTTTCTTCTGGTGAGTGACTCTGCCAGTTTTAGTGGAAGGGTGTTGTACCTCATTTAATCGTCAGAAGAAGCCTATAAGCTATTAGCCCAGTTTTATAGACAAGCAACAGAGGCACCCAGGGACTGAGTGACTTGCCCAAGGCCCCAGAGCTGACAAGTAACTGAGGCTGAAACCGTGTGCTTCCTCACTGCAGGTGAGCTGGTGCATGGCAGTGCCCATATATGTACCACAGGCTTAGGGGAGAGCCTGGTGGCCAGGGAGTATGCATTGCCCAGGGTCCACCGTGAGAGTGTCTGCCGGGTTGCTACATAGTCCTTTTGTCATAAACATGTAACTTTGAGGCACTGTGTCCCACGTATGTTAGCAGTTGCCACATTGGTATCTTCACCCTGCCCTTTGACATATTTTCCCGACTGTCTCTCATGTTTAAAATTCATTGTGTTCAAAACTGGGAAATCTGAGTAAGATCGGAGGATTGTAGCAATGTCAGTATCCTATTTGTGGTAGTGTACTGTAGTTTTATAAGCTATTACCTTTTGAGAAAGCTAGGTAAATGGTATATGTTAATTTTTTAGGTAAAGATCTCTATGTTAATTTTTGTGACTGCCTGTGCATCTGTAATGATCTCAAAGCTGCATTGAAACAAAACGTTAGTGAAACAAACAAACTGAACTCAACCCTTTCATACCCCGCACCCCCAAGCTTGCTCTCTCTCGTCTCCCTGGTGCTTTCTCACCTTTCACACTTTGGGTATGAGGCGCCCCTGTCTTCTCCCACCATCCTTCGTCCTCAGCATCAGGTGGGTTGCTATTCTCTGCCACCTCTCCCTGTTCCCTCTTTCAGCCACCTCCCCACTGAACAGGGTAGCCTTTCAGTTTGTTTCTAGAACTTCCTGAGACACTCTTGGCTTACATGACTGATCTTGCTGCTGTTCGCTTGCTCATAATCCTTCAGTGGCTTTTAGTCATTTGTGATAGAAGATCATACGCCGTAGTTCGTCACTGCTTGGGTCAGTCATCTGGGCTGCTGTTTGTAAGGGTGGATTTCTGGACCACACTCCAGACTTCTAGAGTTGGAATCAAAATTGGAGTGAAATCTGTGTGTTTAACCATCACCATCTGGTGGTTATTTTGTGTATAGCATTTGAAAACCTCTGCCCTCTGATGACCCCCTCATTTAAGACTCATTGCTCAATACTGGTGACTAGGTGTATTATTTGTCTTGAGCTATCTTTGGATTCCTAAGTAGTAGTACTTGACATGGTATCATTGAACAATTAATAAAACCAGTTAAAAATAACAGTGAAATTGCTCATTCAGACAAAACTAGATATTCGGTATTTGTCACTTAACATCCATGTTGTACAGGTAATTCTGTCTTAGAGAAAAACTTTTTGAAAGTGTGTTTCAGTAATGATTACTCCGTGGCATTTTCACTGTGTGCTGACAGCCTGCTCCACACTTCCTCAGATTCAGCGAACTGGTCATTCAGCAGAACACAACACTCTGGCCAGTTGTCTGTCTCTGTTCGTCTCATGCTATACTGGGAGAGCAGTTTTCATTTGACCTTTTCTTCATCCAGGCTGCCAGTCGGTGCACTGACTGTCATTCTCCAAGCGAGCCAGGCTGAATAAGGGAATTTGGGCTTTCTGTGACACTTTTTATAGGATACAACTGATTGACTTTTTGAAGACTTTTGTTACAGAACATTTCACACATAGTGTATAATAAAGCCCTTTTGCTGTTCATTCAGCTTTAAACATTAACTTACGGCTATTTTTCTTTTTACTTGTATCTCCTTTAATCCCCCAGTGAAACTATATAATTGTATGGCTTTTACCATTTTACTCCCTTCCAGACTCTCTCCCACCTTCTCTCCTTTTCTTTCTCCTCTTGCTCCTCCTTCCTAGTCTGTCTTCCTCCTTTCCTCCCTTCCTCCTTCTTTCCTTTGTCCCTTCTCCCCTTCCCCCTTTCCTTTCCCTTCTTTTCCCTTCTGTCTTAGTTACTTTTCTCTCATTGCTGAGACAAGATACCCGACACCCAAAGCTAGGGGAAGAAATGTTTATTTAGCTCACAGTTTGTAGAGGTTTCATTTCACAGTCGGCTGGGTCCAAGGCAGGGTGGCACGGCAGACAGGCAGAAGGCAGCAAGGGAAGCAAGGAAAACTAAAAGGGACCTAAGTAGCTTCTTTCTGCCCCTTCTGTTTTATCCACGCTGCCAGGACGGTGCCAAACCAATCAGTGGATTGATTTAGTGATCACATTCCCTTAATCCCAGCACCACACACTCTAGATCCAGCCACCTCTTACCACATGAGGCTTTGGGGGAACATCTAGACACAAACCATAACACCTTCTCTCCACTTCCTCTTCTTTCTTTTTTGAGGTACAGGAGATTGAAACCAGGGAACACTGAGCTTTTTTAAATTTTGAGACTGGGTCTCACTTAGTTTCCCAGGCTGGCCCGGAACTTGTGATCCTCCCATTTCGGCTTCCTGAGCACGTGGAATTGTAAGTGTGCCAATACACCCAGCAAACTATGTATCTTTCTTACTGGTAATTAAGTATTTCAAGGAAACTTTGTATATATAAAACAGCTTCCTGGAGATGTAATTCATGTACTGTACAATTCATTTCCCTTGGGTATGTAACTGGCTATGGAATTATGTTACATGGTAACTCCTTGTTTAACATTTTGAGGAAAACTCCTCCTTTAGCATTTTGACATCTCTCATTCTTTCAGGTAGCATAGGATTCCAATTTCTCCATCTCTTTACCAATGCCTGTTATTTCTTTTTTAAAAATTGTAACTATCCTAGGGATATCTTGTGTAGCTTTGATTTCCATTTCCCTGGTCGTTGACAGCACCGAACCTACTTGAGCATGCTTGTCTATTTTTGTATAGAGAAGTAGTTATTTTGATCCTTTGCCCACTTTAAAATTAGGCTGTTGAGCTGGGGATTTAGCTCAGTGGTTAGAGTGCTTGCCTAGCAAGCACAAGGCCCTGAGTTCTATCCTTGGCACACACACACAAAAAAAGATGCTGTCTTTTTATTATTGAGTTGTAATGGTTCATTATGTATTCTAAATCTAAGTCCCTTACCAAATACATGATTTTCATTATCTCACCCAGTTTGTTGGTTGTCTTTTTGCTTTGCTTATGGTTTTCTTTCACCAAGAAAGCGTTTTCTACCTGCCAGTGTGATAGGTGCTATCAGCGCTCTCAGTCCTCAATACTGAATGTCAGAACGGTGTGCGGAGCAGCTTATGTGTGCTGAGTTGGATTTTCCCATCCAGTCTGTGGTGGGGTCAGCTGATCAAATGTTCTGCATCCTGAAGTTTGGAGAAGCAAGCTGTTCCAGGTTGAAGGAGCAGGAACTTGTATTTATTTATTTATTTTTGGGAGCTGGGGATGGAACTCAGGGGCTTGGGCTTGCTAGGCAGGCGCTTTACTGGTTGAGCCAAATCCCCAGCCTCCCTATGGGGCAGGAACTTTTTATTATAGCTGTGAAGCTTAGGGAAGACTTTCTGAGCAAATGAGTTTCTCCACTGAGGGACCTGTCACCTCTGACTCAAAGTGTTTTGTCAAGTGGGTCCTCTGAAACATGTGCTCCTTGGTCCTTGGAAATGGTTGGGTTTTGTTTTGTTTTGTTTTTAAGGGAAAAAAAAATCTCTATTGCATTCATTTTGCCTGGTGAGTTCCCACTGGCTTTAATAAAAGGAAAGGCTGTAACCAGGAAAATAAGCCTTCAAAAATAAAGGGTATATATACACACTTACAAGGAAGTATATTAAATAATGGAAAGCATAGTACTTGTGGAGACCTTTTACAGCCTGTTGATTAGCAGATACTTTAGTTATAACAAAAACTGAGTATGGAGGAATTCAGTGCCACTTGTTGGAATGTTTGAAACCTTTCATAAAGGAAAGAAGATTGTATTGAGAGTTGAAAGGCTGAATAACTAGGAACTCAGTTTGATATTTATTTTGGGAGGATCTTATGATGCATTGATTGAAGTCCATGCTTTGATGTTGACTGTCTCTTTAAAGCATGGTTTTATGGGAATTAAAAATACAGAAGAAATTCTAGTATCACTTAGAAAAGGGAGGGAGATCCTTGCTAGATGGTGAGGTGGTGTCCGGAGACTAGACAAGGCTACATATTGGATGCGCTGTTATAATTGGGCCCAGAAAACTTTGTGTCTGTGAATGCAGGTGGGGAGAGCGGGCACTTCGGGTGGAGAGAGCACCCCAAGCCTCAGGACAGTGGGAGCCAGTGGAGTTACATGCGTGATGGTAGATAGTCTTTAAGATGAGTTAAATTCCTAGTTAGGGAGTTCGCCCTTAGTTCATTAGGGATTGTATCCATTGAAGGTTTTTGAGCCATGAAGCCAACATTGATTGATCACATAAATACCCGTGTCCTCATGATGGCTTGTGTGACCTTGATTCGCATTGCCGGGCATCACTTTAGCTGTTAGATGTTAACTCGGCCACGGCAGAGGCAGGTCTGACGTCAGTAACAGCATGTGCTGTCCGTTGTCAGCCAAGGTCCAACTTTAATTTCCTTTCTAAGTGCGTTTCATATTGATACTGATGGTGACGGCTTCCACGTATGGATTGATTTCCATTTTGCATGCACTGTGTTCAGTGCCTCACCCTTATAGTAACTCTGAGGAGTATATATTACTAATCCCCATTTTGCCGAAAAGGAAATTGCAGCTTAGCAGAGGTTGAATACCTTGCTCCACATCGCACAGCTAGGAGTGGCAGAACTGGGATTTGGACACCAGGACTGCTCTGTTTCAGCTCCCATTCTCCACACGCCACTGAATGCTGTCCTGAAGGCATCTCTCATGACATCACACTGCCAGGGTGCCTCTGTGAGTCTTGTTCTCTTCACGCTCTCTTTGCTTCCAGGGTGAATGTTCCACTTCTGCTGGCTCCTAGCTCTCTTCCTACCTACCGTAGGTTTTGGAAGCTTGGGAGGACCTTCTTTAATAGAGTATAATATCTGTTCTAACCCATCTTACCTTTTCATGTCCTGAAGTGGGGGGCATCTCATACCTGTTTTTGTGCTACTGTTTAGCTACCCATCCACGAGCAAGTTCGTTTGTAAAATGGTACCACGTACTACATGACTTCTGAGACCCTTCCAGCCTTGTTCTTATGGTTAGTTATTAACAAGGAAGAAATTCTGGTATTGGAGTTCTGTCATTTTTTTCAATTCTGACTGCTGACACCACTCTTGGTAATAGTTCCATTCATAAGCTTTCTAATAATCTAGGTTCATGTGACTTAATTTTTAGTTGACACCAACAAACTACAGAGTGGCCAAGTCTTCTGAATTGTTTTCATTTATTCCCCTTTTAGAGTATGAGTAGACTCCTTAGTCACTTTCTACTTCTGGACCATGTTTCTCCCTCCATATCTTTCCTACAGTCTTTATCCATTCTTTCTTTTTATCACCTGAAACTGGGTCCCTGTTCCAGACCAGTCACATCAGAAGGTGTCTGGGTAGGGCTGTAGACAGCAAGCCCCTGTGGTTGTGTCATGCCTTCAGGGCTGAGAATCACTTTGTATTCAAAGTGGGCCCAGCTTGCCACTGTCCCATGGCCCCCTTCACTGCCTCTCCTCCTCACGCTGTGCTTTGTAATAAGTGCAGGGAATATAGTATGGTGGCTATATCTTGTTCTTTTCAATTTTCAATGAGAATTTTTTGTGCATCCTAATTTTTGTCTTTATCTGCCCCATGTTGTATGTCCCAGACCTCTCAATGGATCTGATGAATATGCTAATTTGATGCCAGTTAATCACAGTTAAATCACAGTGCTGAAAAGACTTTACTGATTCCCAAGAGGAATTCAGATTGTAGAATTGTATACCCGGTAATTTTTTTAAAAAAAGATACACAGTGTTTATATAAGCAGTTAGGTGCACATAAAGGCAAAGAGGTGGAAAGATATTGATGGCCTTCTGTATCTGTGGATTAAATCACCCATGGGCGGAAAGTTTTCAAAAAAAAAAAAATTATGTCTGTACTGAACACATAGACTTTTTTCTTGTCATTATTCCCCAAACAATATGACATAACAACTATTTACACAACATTTACATTGGATTTGGTATTGTAAGGCATCTAGAGATGATTTAAAATAAACAGAGGCTGTGCTTAGGTTTTATGTGGATACTCCATTTCACACAGGGACTTAGGCATCTGTGAATTTTGCTGTTTGCAGGGGAGTCTATTCTCAGTTCCTGGTGGGTACTGAGGGACATCTCTAGATATTCAAATATTTAATGGTTATGAACGATGGGATTGCAAAGGTTTTTATTGTACATTATCTTTTCTATAATGGGAGTACATTTCTCCTATATTTAAAAAAAATCTGAAAGATACACCCTAGACAAAGCAGGGATATGAAAATGTGTGTTATTTTTAACTTTTGAGGCTAAAATATTCTACAGGGATATTGAGAATAGTACCATACTGAGAGCAAGTTAATAGCAAGGCTTGGCATACAACATCTAGAATTTGGATCTTTGTTATTTTTGCTTTTGTTAATTATAGCTAAACTAAACTTGTTTCATCTGGTGGTTGGTATTTTGTTTGGCTGAATGAGTGAGTGTCATGAGACTATTAGTTCATAACAGGAGCACAAAAATGATGATGACATTGGTAGTTTAATGTTTTTAGTGTCAACGAATCAATATTAATGATAATATCTGTAATCAGTGGTGCTTTCTGAAAAATTATTGAACTTAGAGTGTCAGCCTAGTAGCTGATCAACTTTTTGCATTGACTTGTTTACTGGAGTTTAACATTCTTGGTGTGCATTTAAATTTTAATTTTAAATAGACACAGTTTGAACAAGTGATTTAGACCAAAACTTAACCATAGTTATCTCTGGGTACTGTTATCAAGTAATTTTAATAACAGTCAACTAACAGATGCTTAGTTTCTGCTCTTAAATTTTGTGAGAATTTATGGCCAAATATTGTGTGGTAGTGTTTGCCTAAGATGGTTTCTTCTGAAATGCTGTTTTGCTAATCCTTGGGGAAAATTGGCTGTGAGCATTTTATTACATTTTTATCCACAGAATGGGCTAACGTTGGCATCACATCCACATCCCTCGTGGTTGCTAGAGGCAACACACTGATTTAGTTTGTGTCCCCGTGGCAGACATTTTTTGAATCATTTTAGTGACTTTTTTCTGCTGGTACTTTTTATACTTTCTTTCCCATCTCCTGTCTCCTCCGTTTGTCTCCACCTTTGGGCAGTCCTGAGGCATCACTGCTGGTTGAAGAGGGTACCATAATTGAAGGATCAGGTGGTTGAGCCAGGGGGCAGCCACCCCTGTGTCCCAGGCCCATCCTGGGGCGGTGCAGGATGGAAGTAGCTCCTATGAAGCTTCAGGGTGTTTGAATTATGATAGCTACACATACCAATGTTATATGGCTTACGGAGAGAGCTTTTTTTCATGGGTCAGCCTGTGGTGAGGGTCAGCCCCCTTACAGATTGGCCAAAACAAAAAATACAACAACAACAATAAAACACAGAACAAACCTTAGTTGGGTGTTTTTGCAACCTAGCATAGGTTCTAAAAAGATGGACCCTAAAAAATGGAGAGTTGTACTTGGGAAATTTTGCATTCTTTTCTCTAGAATTGAGATTTCTTGAAGGTGTTTTTCTTTACTATTGTAGTTCCTGCTGTATGTTCCATATTTTTATCATACTGTTTGACACAGAAGATCACCAGATGGATCAAATTCAAGTGTGGACATCGTCTCTCCTAGGTTAAATGTCACAGAAGCACAGGAGTAGAAATGGTTTGTTGCTTCCGAGAGCTGGCCAGGATGTGTGCTGGCTGCTGTAGGCCCAGCCAGTTCATGCTAGTGTTCAGTGTGTCGGGGCTTCGGGCTGGGCTGCTCTTCTGAATGACACTCACACACGCAGAAACCATTTTTTATATAATGTTTGATTCGTGAGTGCGTAATCAAGATAATCAGAAAGGGAGAGAAAAAGTATAATTTTTACACTGTGTCTAGATTTCAGAATCTTTTTTTTTTTTTCAAACATAGAGTGGACACAAATATCTACCAGATATCTTCGAGAGCAGTTGGTCAAGATTTCTGACTTTTACCACATGGCGTCCAGCACCAGCGACGGCCCGCTGCCTGTGCCTCCAGAGGTGGAGCAAGCCATGAAGCAGTGGGAGTACAATGAGAAGCTGGCATTTCACATGTTCCAGGTAATCTTTCCAAGTCATGCAAGGTTGCGTAGCATGCTTTGAAAAAGGGGCAAACTCTCTATAGCCAGTCGTTGCTTAGTGACGTGGATGTGTTCTGAGAAACACGGCCCTGGGCAGTTTCATCATTGTGGGAACATCACGGAGTGCATTTACATAGACCTAGACGGGGTAGCTTGCTGCGCGCCTGGGCCACATGCTGTGCACTATGGTACGTGTGGCCTTTCGCGGACGAAAACCTTATGCTAGTATGTCTGAGTCGTGTTGTCTGGGGGTTAAATTCTGTCTTTATATGAACTGATATATTCATGGAAAGCAATCTGACATTTTTCACGTTGAAGTCAAGGTAACACATTTGCCCTAAGAGAAAACTGTATTATACATACTCATCTCCAGCTTTCAATGGTGTCACCTCTTAGCGCCATCAGTTACTTTGTAATCATACTAGTAAATGTAATGCTAAACTTTTTATTTTGCACAGTTTGTATATATTTATTCAAAAAATTCTTGTGGTGAAGCTGCCTGTCTTATATCTCCTTTTAGGCTGAATTATTTCACAGAAGGTCATCTTAATTTGGTTCAGCTGCAGTTTAAAATGCAAACAGAGTTGAGGGGAGGCTTCAGGAAATGGAGAAATGACTGAACTCTCACCCAGGCAGCTGGTGTAACTCATATTGGCCAGAAGAGGGCGCATGAGGACTACTTGCCTCAATTTTTATTAGTGACAAGGTAGAAGAAATGTATTCAGCTGAAGTCCTATTAGCAAGCACTTTCCGTACCTGCTGTATTAATCAAAGAGAAGAGGAAGTGTGGTTTCTAAATTTTCCCTTTAGAACTTTTATTATAATATTCGTGGGGTAACTGACTTTTTCAGTAGCTCATAGTAGGAAAAAGTGTGATCCTGATGTGAAGAGTATTGTTTTTAAGTCAGTAAAAGAAACTTACAAATCCTAGTTCTGTTTAGAATAGGACTACTTCAGTGCCTACCCTGAGCTTTTCGCAGTTTTACTGAGCTGAGAATTTAGCCTGCATGTTGGAGAACGTGCCTCAGCTGTTTAATATTTTTGGAGGAATTGCTTCATATTATTAGGGACATCAAAATCAGACTTTTCTTTTATAGAAAACAATTAGATCCTAAAGTGATAAACAGAATTTAGATTAATATCAGATTTGGAAAATTCGTTGTATTTTAATTTGTCATGTTCTGAGACGTGGAACATACCCTAGTACATGCGCATGTAGGTATATCTGTTGGAAACAAGGTCTGGATACATGAGCAGACGTGTCTGGAGGAGGGACTCTTGGGTCTATGAAAATTCTTCTTTTTAAACACATTTTTTTGGACCTTGTGTTTACCATTTCTTATACCATATTGTAAAAATCTCATTTTACTTAAACACATGTATATATTTAAATTGACAGATGTATTTTTTATTAAAGTTTATTGATCTAAAATTTTAAGTTGTACCTTTTCTGTGACTAACCTTTTTACTCTTTCCAACTCTTAGTATATTTTTAAAACTAGAAATTAAGAAGTAAATACTTGTATGTCATATCAAATATGTTGCCACTATAATCTTTTAAATAGAGCAAATACAGTTTATCAGTATAAACTCATACAAACAAATGGGAAGGAGTCAGAAAACTGAGGGGAAGGGGAAATAAGCAGAATAAAGATATGCCATGTGCAGGAATCTTAAGAACCTGAATGAATGTGAACATTGTATGTCATAAACATGAACTAAGATTAATAATATTCACAAGAATGAAAATGGGGAAAGGGGATTTAGAGGAGGAGAGAGGAAGGTGAAAGGGAAGAACAGAATTAAAAAAAGAAACAAGCTGTATTACACGTCTGTATCAACTTCCTAAGATGAATGTAAACTGCATGTACTGCAAACATGCACTAATAAAATACATTTTCACACAAATCCTTGATAACTATTGTAGTAGATCACTGATCATCCTTAAGAGTTACTAAGAATATAGTAGGATTTTGTATTAACTACTAAGTTTGTTACTGGAAAGGCCATAAGGTTCTAAGTGTTTGTGTGTATATGTGTACAGTAAGTCCCTGACTTAAGAACATCGGCGTTGCGAACTTTCACGGATATAGTGTGAATGGACCTCGAATTACAAATATCTGTAGATGTGAGCAAATCAGGGAAGTAGTTCATGTGTCTGCTGCACATTGTCACGGTTGTGCTGCTGTGTAGTGGGACAGCGTGCAGTAGTGTGGTGCTCAGTCAGAGGCCTGGATGTCCGGAAGCGAGAGGAAAAGCAACAGTGATGTGGAAGGGAGGGGACTGTTAGGAAGCACCAAGCAATAACCAGGGAAGCAAAAGTGAAGATAATTGAGAGATTGGATTGAGGCGAAAGGACGGTAGATATCATTCGTTTTTATAAATGGTCAACCACTGGCACAGTTCTAAAGAACAGGACAAGATCATGGAACGTGTGAAGTCTGCTGTATCAGGGAAGTCGACAGTAATATCCAAAAAGTGTGGTCCAGTGACAGAGGAGATGGAGAAGCTTCTCAGTGTGCGGATGCAGGATCAGCATCAGTGTCGAGTCCCACTCAGTTTAATGCCTTATTTAAGAAGAAGTGAAAAGCCTGTTTGAAGACTTGAAGAAAACACGGGATGAACAGGAACCTCTTTCACTGCCAGCCACGGATGGTTTAACAGATTCGAGGCCAGAGCCACCTTCACAATGCGGAAGTAAGTGGTGAGGCTGCGCGTGCGGAGACACAGCTGGCCAGGAGCTTCCAGCAGCGCCTGGAGAAGTTACTGATGAAGCTGCTTCTTTACCCCAACAGGCTTTTAACATCGGAGGGACAGGACTGTGCTGGAAGAAGAGGCCAGAATGAAGTTACATCCGGAAAGAGGAGACGCTGCTACCAGGCTCCAAAGCAGCGAAAGACAGACTCAATCCGTTGTTCCGTGGCAGTGCTTCCGGCGATACCTAACTGAAGCGTCTTGTAGTTCACTACTTGGAAAACCAAAGAGCCCTCAGAAACACAGCCGAGGCTGGCCGCCTACTGTGTGGAAGAGTGACTCCAAAGCCTGCATTACATAAGCCATTTTCCAGGACTGCTTTTCCACCACTTAATCCCAGAGGTAGAGAAAGACATAATTTTTTGGAGAGAGGTATCCCATTCAATACTCTTTTGCTGCTTGACAGTGCACCAGGTCACCCCCAATTCCTGGATGGCTTTCATCCCAACGTCAGAGTAGAGCATCTGCCACTGAATATTACAGTGCTCATCCAATCCATGGAACAAGGAGTTATCGTGACTTTCAAGAAATATTAATGTCACTCTTTTTGTCAGGCAGTGAAGGCAACTGGTGGAATAGGAACAGCCTTGCGACAGTTTTGAAAGGATTACGTAGCATCCATAAGGCGTAACAAACATCAGCTCTGCTTGGTATGTGGTTCCTGTTGTCACGTGAATGGGGTTGGAAGAACCTTTGCTCACAGTTTGTTCTGAGGTTGATGGACTTGTGAAGATGGGTGAGGAGTCCAGAGGGCTTCAGCAGCTTAGCGACCTTCAGCAAGAAGCGGGAGCTAGATCAGCAAGAGGGCGACTTCACTGAACTCTCTGATGTGCAGCATGAGCTTACTAAGGAGGACTGACGGAATTAGAGGCCCAGCAAAAAGATGAGGAGAGCCAAGAGGAGGATGGAACTGAAGAACCAAAGAGATATACAACACAGGAAATGGCAAGGAGAGTTTCTTTACTCGAAGAGGCTCTGTTAGTTTTTGAGGCTTAGAGCCTGAACAAAGAATGGTGCACAAAGCGTGCAGCAGCCATTCAGAATGCCATTGAATGCTACAGAATCATTTACGATGAGAAAAAAAGAGCTACTCCTCAGACATCACTGTATTGTTTTTTCAAGAGGGTAGACAGAATTGAATTCATCAGAAACATATGTCCTCTACATCAGGTGTGAGCAAAATTCTGTCTAGCCCTCCATCTCCTATTGCTGAGGGTCCTTCAGCTCCACCATTGCCCACGTACCCTCCCTCCTCCAGGCACTGACTCTCTCTCTGGTCAGGTCACTCCATGCAGCTCCTGTGTGCCAGTTGTACTGTACTGTACTACCAATTTAAGGGACCTATAAAGGTAAAAATAGTTTATTTACAGTATTTCTGTGTGTGTTTGGTTTTTTATACTTTACATTTTGTATTTGTGTCAAAGGTGTATAAGACTCACTTTGTTGGACTTACGAATGAATCCGACTTACTGTATCATTTAGATCAACATCATTTGTCTTGTGGGGGTGTAACTCTGTGGTAGAGGTGCTTGCCAAGCAAGTGCAAGGTGACAGGTTCCATACTAGCACTAGGGAAAAAAAATAAAGGTAGTGTTCTCCAGAGGGGCTATACTACCTTAGTGGAGCATTTTGGATATTTGTGAAGATGGTTTTAGATTTTAGTGTAGCAGTGTTGGGCTGCTTACACATTGTTTTATTATGCATTCCTTCCATGTCTTTATATAACAGTAGGTCATTATATTGATTTTTAAGATTTTTTTTAGTAGGTAGGCCGGAGTATAAAAAAGTCATTTTACAATAGCAAAGTCAATTTTTAAGTGGGGAGCAGTGGGTCTTGTGGGATTTTTAAACCTTTGTTGAGATGATGATAAGAGCAGTGCTGTTTTTCTTTGTAACTGTCACCATTAGCTAATTTCCTCCCTTGAACATTAGTTCATACTCCCCCAGAATCCTTCCAGAAGTGGCGAATGTCCTGGGAGTGTGAAAGGCTGTGCTTTCCCTTTTATTTTCAATTTAGAGTGAAGCAGATTAACAAAAACTAAAGACAAAAACTTGGAGCAAACATACCAAAAAACTTCAGTTCATTTTGTTCAGAAATGAGATCATGATCAATGAGACCATGTTTTAGTATAATAAACAATAGTGAAATTATGTTTAGGCATAAGAGTAACAGTGCCTTTTAAATAGTTGGCTTTTCCTTAACACTGTCATTGTGATTTTTCTTTGCTCATTTAAGGAAGGAATGCTAGAGAAGCATGAATATTTGACATGGATCCTGGATGTTTTAGAAAAGATCAGGCCAATGGACGACGATCTTCTTAAACTCTTGTTACCACTAATGCTGCAGGTATGTGTCACCTTAAGCCAGTTGGTTTTATAGGCAAGAAATTAATCTGGTAAGAATAATTAGGTACTAGAGATAGAAAAGGAAAAAAATCTGTTTGAAATGGAATGAAAGGAATGTCTTGATGTTATGACACATGAAGTGGTAAGAGGCTTCAAAGTTTTAGTGATCATGAGTATCAGCTACGTTCATAGTTTTGTCTACATGGAGTCCCGCCCATGTCGAATTCTTTTACATCTGGGCTACGCAAATAGCTCCTTAAATATTGTCTCTCCATTCACAGATTACCGTGAAGGCAGAATCCTTTACATTCTTCCGATAACTCTTTGTCCCTCTGGGGGTAGAAATTTCTTATTTTGATGATTTGTCTAAGGTCTGTTAAAACTTATCTGGGTAAGATTTAATTTTTTTTTTTTCTTAGAAATGTAATACTTGAATTTGATAAGTCAAACAAAATGAAGTCATACCGGTGGCGAGTGGTTCTCCCCCTTGCCCTGTGCTCTCCCAGGCGCTGAAGCACAGAGAGTCCCCAGAGGGTCTGGACAGGAGCATCCACACCCGTGTCGGATGGTCCCGTAGCCAGATGGGCTGGGGGCATTTCAGTACGATGGTGTGAGGGGAGGTGTGCTCTAGGAGCACCGCGCACATCCACTTGCAGACTTAGTATGGAAAAACATAGACAGTACTTTTTATGTTGATCCTGTGTTGAAATGATAACTTTTTTTGGATACACCGGGCTAAATGCAACACATTGTTTTAATTTTGTAATTTTTAAAAATTTTGTTGGTACATTTTAGATACACATAATGATCACATGCATCATAGGGAATTTGTACCTGTACATGGTATATCTTGCTGCTGCTTTTTTTCTCCATTCCCCTTCTCTCCTTTCACCCTCTCCTCCCCTCCTTATTTACAAAAGCACTGTTAGCATTTTTTTCTTCTATTCGTTTTTTTTTTTTTTTCTTCTTGTCCGTCCTGTCCTGTAATAATTTTTAGCAGCTCCTGCAAAATTTAAAATCACCTGTTATATTTCCGCTGGCCATACTGTTCTGTGTAATGCTTTTGGAGATTTCGTTTGTTTCTAATGAAGAAAAGTGTGTATTTAAAGTGGTTGCTTGAGAAGTGCAGATGTAACTGAAGTCTGCTGTCCTGCTCTGCAGTATTCGGATGAGTTCGTCCAGTCAGCCTACCTGTCGCGCCGTCTTGCCTACTTCTGTGCCCGGCGTCTCTCCCTGCTGCTGAGTGACAGCGCCAGCCTCCTGGCTGCCCACTCGCCCCACACGGTGATGGGGCCAAACAGCTCGGGCATCGGGGCACCCAGCCCCGGCCCCCCAGGCCCTGGTGTGAGCCCCGTGCAGCTGGCCTTCTCAGATTTCCTCTCCTGCGCGCAACACGGGCCCCTGGTTTATGGGCTTAGTTGCATGTTGCAGGTGAGTTCATGGCCCATATTATTTATTTTTATGTTAAAATTCAGTTGTAGAAAACAGTTGGTCTGGGAGTAGCTTGTTCAACTTTCATGTTATGAACCTATTTTTTCATACAACCGAGTAATTTATATTGAAATTTAATGTTTTTTATTATTCTGTATTGGATCAAGCCGAGAGAAGATTTGTTGCATCCATCTAGAAGAGTTATTGTGCTTGGCTTTTATTAGGGCCATTAAACACTTCAATTAGAAGTCCTTCAGGGAACCCCCAGAATAAGTCAGCCGTATTCTTCTTCTCCCGGAAAGCTAGCTTCTCCAGACAGCGTTTCCCCGGTTCACATCTTCAGCTGCTTGCCTCCCCGTGTTTCTCCAGAGTCTATGTCATTTGTCAGGCTGTGGTCATCTGCCAGGCACTGTTGGTTTTGCAGTTCCCAATATTCAGCAGTGTGCTGGGTGCTGGGTGCATCCCGTCAGGAGTGAGACCCGGCCCTGCCCTGGAGGAAGCTCACAGTTTGGCGTTCATCTCGCGTTTCTTGAGAGTTCAGTGTTTTCAGCTCTGTACTGAGGGCCATTGGAACCAGGGTGGCCCTGAGGGTGTGGTCTGTACTGTGGTGGAGTTTTCTGTCCTTTTAGGGAGGCAGCATCGTGAATGTGCAGTTCCTAGAGACTATGAGGGGCTGATGGGGAGATGCACAGGGGCCACGGCAGCTGAGAAGGCATCTTCCAGCCCATTCTAAAATTCAAGGAGACTTCCAGAGGGAAGTTTTTTAGGTGTTTTGAGCTAAGAGGGAAAAAAAAAAAAAAAGAAGTATGGTAAGGGTGTCCTGGCAGGAGCAGAGCACAGGAAAAGGCCAGCGGGCCGAGCAGTCCATCTTGCGTGTGAGTTGGTCTTCATGGAACCAAGAAGCTGGGCCTCATGTAGGGACATGGTCGGAGGGTTTAATACAGATAGTGAAATTGTTAGTTGTACTTCACTTAGATTATTTTGGCCATAGTAGGAGGAAGATTTATGGGAGGCAAGCAGAGAACTTGGTTTGGAAGCACCCAGGCAAAGTCATTTCTGGACTGGTGGTGAGAGTGGGCGCCCGTAGCCACGTGGGTTCCTGTCTCTGGCCTTGACGAACCAAGATCAAAAATACTCAGAAAAAAATTGCTTTCTACTGAGCCTGTAAAGACTTTCTTTCACTGTTCCTAAACAATATAGTAGTGTGACTATTTACCTGGGATTTATATTGCATTAGGTATTGTGTATATAAACACTACACTGTTTTATATGCGGGACTTGAGCGTGTGCAGATTTTGGCACCTCTGAGAGGTCCTGGAACTATTCTGTCATAGATGCCAGACTATATATTATATTTTATTCTTAGGACCTTTAAACAGATATGTTCACGAGATGGTTACATTTTCTGAGTCTGAAGACAAGGGCAGAGAATTGGCCAGATGTGTAGTTTGGAATTGGGAAAGCCCCTTGGTTAGTCACAGCCCCGAGAAGGGTTGAGATTGCTTGAAGAGTTTGTATTAAGGGGGGACCAGCGGACCCAGAGGTTGTGAATGGTGAAGAGTCGAGCTGAGGGAAGTCCAGGGAGGAGGCTAGGAAGGTTGGCCAGACTAGGAAAAGAACAGGAGAGAGAGTGTGTTGTTCTTGAAGCAAAGATGATGAGAATAACATTAATATTGTTGCAGTTTTACTATGCTATTAATGACTTTATGTTCTAAGCACCATTCTGAGTTGTAACATATACAGTATTTTGTCTCTTGGTTCTCACAACCTGCCTAGGACAGGTAGGAACTGTTAATATTCATACAACACCAGTAATGAAGTGATGGCCCAGGTCACAGAGTGAGTCACATAGCTGGAAATTTAGACCCAGACACTCTGATTCCAGAGTCCACACTCAGCCAGTATGCTAATAAACTGGAGGCTACAGAAAGTTTCAGAAAGGAGTTAGTGGGCGGGTGAAGTTGCCTCTGATCGCGTGGTGGTTGCTGATCATCTTTTCAAGAGCTATTTCAGTTGTCTGGAGGGTAAAAAGCCAGAATGGGGTGGGTTGAGGAGTGACGGAGAATGAGCAGAAAGAGTACTAACTGTTCTTTTGAGAAATGTGTATAAGGGAAGAGAAAGACAATGACTAGTGGATAGTGAAGGTTGCTGCTGAGTGGGGAAATATGTGAATATACACAATAAATGTTATTTATTTTTTTTTTTTTTGCAGTGCTCTGGATGAAATGCAGGGCTTCTTATGTGCTAGGAAGGCGCTCTAGCACTGAGCTATACCCCTATCCCTGAATGGAGATTTCAGAGTACATTTTGTTTGTATTCTGATGGGTAGATTGGAGCATATTTCTAAACTAAGGTTAAACTAGTGGAATCTGGGAATAGGAGAGGAGGGTTGTTTAATAGATTAGTGTGCTGTATGTGGGAGGCGTTTGTAATTCGGGAGAGGGCCCCAAAGTGGTCAGGAAGTCAAGAAGCCAACAGCCACCAGGCAGGAGGAAGGAGGTAGGGACATGGCGCAGTGGGGACAGGTGTGTTGGGGGTGTTTCGGGATTTGCTGTTCTTCTCATCTGCCGTCTTCTCTCCAAAGGATGCCACCTAGGCTTCAGCATTTATTTTTTATATTTACTTTGACATTTTTGAGAAAAGATCTATTGCATTCACTCTCCAAATTCACATAGCTTGCTGTTGAGTGGTGTGATAACATGGGCGTAAGACTCTGTATAGGTCTGATTTTAAGCCTTGCCCTGCAGTTTAGTTTGCTATGTTGAAATATTAGCTAATAAATGATAATTATCTTGGATTTCTCAAAGGCTATACTCTTTTCTTTTCAAATTAATAATTCTTAGTTTTGTCTTTAAGTTGAAATGGAAAAAGACATTAACATTTTAAATTCTTGGAGGGAAAACTGTAATATAAGTATGATAAGGTATCATTTTTACTGTTAAGCTGTTGTTATACTCTTCTTCTTCCTCTGAATGTCTGGATTTTTCCCGCTTTGTTTCTAGACTGTCACTCTCTGTTGCCCAAGTGCCTTGGTGTGGAATTATTCCACAAACGAAAATAAGAGCGCAAACCCGGGCTCACCCCTGGATCTGCTGCAGGTGGCCCCTTCCAGCCTCCCCATGCCTGGTGGGAACACGGCTTTCAATCAGCAGGTAGACTTGCGTTTCGGGGGTTTGAAGGGTGTTTGCATTCTCCAGGGGCCTCAGGGAATAGTGGGCAAAGCCTGAGCTTTAGCATCAGAGATACTGGACTGTTCCCAGCTCTGCCCTCACTCTCCGGGTGACCTTTTGCCTTTTCAAACACAGAGCCCGTGAAGTTCTTCCCTTTCTGTGCACCCTCTTGCTAGGCAGTTCTTGCTGAGTGTTCTGCTACCAGATTATAACTTTTGTGGTAATTCTAATACCAGGACCGTGACTCCCATAGTAGCAATTCGTGATATTTAGTAATTGATTTACGTTCTTATTAGTGGTGCATTATTCTTTTCAAGGATTTATGCAGTCTGAACTGTAGGTTTATGACTAATATTTAGAATATGACCCTTGTCTTTTACCAAGCCGGTTTTAAAATTACTAAAACAATGCTGGTTGTTTTCCTGCACAGATAGATGAACTACTTACAGAGGATGTTTAGAATTTTCACTTCTCCTTATGGTGTCCTAAAGAGAATTTGCTTATTAAATTGTTTCTGTAGGCATTTATTTTTATATGCATTTATTACTGAAAGCTAGCATTAAATCACGCACGACTTGTAAATTTTCAAAAGGTACTTCTCAGGCAGCCAGCTGTGTTTCTTATAATGCGGTCAAGATCGTTGTTTGCCACAGGATGCACTGCATGTGTAGAAAAACTTGACGTGATTTAGACAGCCACTGTGGCTTTCCAAGCTTGAGTTAATTAGAAGTGATTATCTTTCAGGTTCGGGCAAGGATTTATGAGGTAGAACAGCAGATAAAACAAAGAGGCCGTGCAGTGGAAGTTCGGTGGTCTTTTGACAAGTGCCAAGAGTCGACAGCAGGTAGAGTGCAACAAGACAATGAGTGCTTTTGACTGTTGGACTTTATGCCACGCTTATAATTCTTGTAAAATACTCTCCATGAATAAGGAAGCTCTTTTGCCAGAGCCCTCTGGTGCATTTTGAGGAGACTCATCAGTTTATACCTTTTAGATCCTGGCTGATGCAAATGTCAACTCTGGTTTCGTTAGCAATCCTTTGATAGTGTATGCTGAGACTGAGACCTTGTGAAAATTCTCTTTGCCTCACATAGTGATATTTTTGTACTATGCTGTTCTGGCTTTGTTTTTTAACTGCCTGCTTAATTTCTGCATCTAGGGGTGACTATTAGTCGGGTATTGCACACATTGGAAGTCTTGGATCGTCACTGTTTTGACCGAACTGACTCCAGCAATTCAATGGAGACACTTTACCATAAGATTTTCTGGGCAAACCAAAACAAAGATAACCAAGAGGTAGTTAATATTTCTTCTCTTCTTTTTGTCTTTTATTTTTAAGCGTATTTTCTTTTTCCTCCTTCAGTAAACTCTGACAAAGTCACATTTCAGAATCTTCCTTTGTTGGACTACAGTGACTCACTGTTATTAACCACTTACCAGCTCACCCCAGCCTCAGTCGCCAGTGCGTTTGTGTGCTGACTATCCTGAGCGTCACGCGGGCAAGTGTCATTTCGACCAGTTGATTCTTGTATTGAATTAATTTGATAAAATTGTCATTTTTATATTTCCTGTTATAATGTATAGTTGGAAAGAAAAGATGAAACAACAAAAACACCCCAAACCTTTACTGTCTTCATGTGAGCGTGACATGTAGTCCAGATTAGGAATAATTTTGGAATAATGTGTGGGTCATCACCCTGCTTCTCAGGGATCTGGTTGAAGATGAGAGCTGCCGTGGAGGACCAGAATGTCGAGTGCAGGGTTCAGTTTGAGTGTATTTCTGACCCTCGTGTGAGTGCCTTAGAGACACTGTGGTGCTTCGGGAGAGCATACTGACTGAGTCTGGCAAGTCTCTGCCTACCAAGGCAAGCGATGGCACTAGTGCCCTGCGCTTCAGGGGCGGACATTTTAGAGTTCGTCTCTTTGTAGTTAAGACTTTCTTAGACTTCAGGACTGCTGAAATTTTCCTGCATAGATGTGTGTTATCTGGAAGGAAAGTAGGGGTTCCCGGATATTGGGGTGTCCTTTTGGATCGGTGTGCTTCCCGTGTTAGTGCTGAGTAGAAACCGCGGTTTCCTGGTAAGGGTTTGGCCAGGTCCTCGGACGTGCTTCAGCCTGGTGACCCTGTAACCTTTAGCGAAGGGACCGGCCAGCTTCACGCTTACTGCCTCGTTACCCAGAAGCGCTTGTAAGGGAAGATGATAATCAAGGTGTCTGAAAAAGGGCAGAAATTATGTACTGATGTGTCTGAATAAATTACACTATGGGTTTCTGTCTAATGCTCAGATGTCTCCAGAGAGGGTGTCTGAGAGGAGCCGTTGGGGTGCAAGGAGAAATTCGAAGTTCTGCTTAGAGTACATATTGAAAGTATTCTTTTGTCTGAGTTTTATAACAGTTATTATGCTAGCATAGGTATAGAATTTATAAGTAAACATGAATACTTGGAGTTTTTCTTTAGAAATACATCTGTTTGAGCTCAGAGGGTTTGTGGGATTGGTTCTGATCAGAGAGCCCCCTTCCATCCAGCATGCAGGAGGAGGCTCCTGCCACGAGAGGGCGCTACATGCTCGGGCTGTGTCCTGGGCGCTCTAGTGACACACATCACTAGAAATGTTAAGTTACCCCATTTAGCAATATTTATGTCAGAGTGTTGACTCTGGAGAGGCCTGATATAATGAGTAGTGGTTTTGTGGTTTATGCGCTTTGTTATAAGTAAAAAACTATATTTTTAACCTGTAACTCAAACTGATCATCTAATTTTGACTTGCCAGAAAGAATATCTAAATAGATCCTTTGATAATATTTAACATTAAATTAATTTTTAAAATACCACTTTGATAATTATTAGTGTATGTCAGGGTTTGTGTGTATAAACATGCAAATGACAGCATTTTATTTCTGTTTACTTTTTACGAGGGCTTTGTGTTCTCTTGACTGCTAAGTCACTTTGTATTTTTCTGGAATTCATGTGCGCTGTAGCACTGTGCTGACTCAGCAGCCGTGTGATCTTGAGAAATCGAGATTGGGAGCCTGGCACCCTGAGCAGGCTTAGCGTGCTTCCTTGTCTTTTTCAGCTCTTGGCAAACACGAGCACTTTGAGTATTACAAAGCACTGTATAAATGTATTTCAAAAATTGTAGTTAACAGTACTAAAATAGCAATCATTACTAGTATTATAGTAGAAGAACAAATACGATGAAGCTGTTCTCTGATAAAAAGGCGTGTATTAAGTGGTGTGGTTAGGATTCAGAAACCCATCTCACTTTTTAGGGGGGATTTCATAGTTTGTCTTAGGATTGCGATAACATAGTAGGTAACAGAAACAGTTACCAGCCTCTGTTGCAGCGGGTTTGAGGTTTGCTCTTATTCGGAAGTTGTATCTAGGTTGCTGAGGCCTCGGGTTGAGTAGCCTGCCCGTTCCTCACATCTGTATGAACTTCACTCTACTTTATTCCCTTTTCTTTGGAACTGGTAAGGGGAAATCTGATCTTCTCCATTTCCTCATAGAGAACGTGAAGAACATCTGTCCAGACGGGAGCAGCCAGGAGGTCTGAGATTCAGAGTTGTGTGTACAGTTGGTTTCTGTTGTATTTGGCGAAAGCCTGTCCGAAACTGCACTGCAGGGAGTGGAGACGCCGAGAGCGCGATCCTGTCTCTGGTTGGCCTGCCTGGCGCTTGCCCTGCGTGGAGCTTGCCCTGCGTGGAGCCGTCACGCCTGTGGCTTGCTTCACTAATTCCACATGGGACACATTATTTCTTTACCCTTTCCCCGTCACCCTCATGTCCTGACACAGCTCTTCTAGGTCATGGCTTATGTACCATAATGAGGAGGCGGGAAAAAAAATCTCAGCCTTAACGTGTACTTACTTTAGTACTGTACTTCTTGATTTTCCATTCAGCGAAGTGTGAAATATAAAAACCGCTGCCGTCAGGCCAGGGCTCGCAGGCTCGTGTCCCGCAGTGGCCAGGCGGGCTGTGTAAGCTGGTGGTGGGCTCCTGGGTCCTGAGCGGAGGGTGACTGGGTAGGGGCAGGAAGACAGGCTGCCCTGTGTGAAGAGGGCAGCACCTCCCAGACTATACTGCGGCTGCAGACTCTTGGAGAGCAGCTGGCTATCGAGTCCTTATGTAAATTTTTGCAGGACTTGAGCAGTGTGTCTACCGGTTGACCTTGTGCAGACACACCCGTCACTTTGCAGCTGCTGGTGCGTGTGCTCTACGGTGTTTACCTCCTTACTGGCTGACTTAGTGTTTCAGAGCCGTTTCTATTGGGTGAGGGAGATGGAGAGAAAGGGTTCACCACCCATATGAGATAGGTAGTTATTGTGGGGCTGTGGAACCTGCTGATTCCAAGTGCAGCGCCCCAGTCTGTCACTCGTGACTGCAGCTCTGAGCAGCAGGGTGGGGAGAGCCACTCAGCCTTCAGAGCTCCCTGACCACTTCCTTCCTCCTGGCTGCTCGCCTTGGTTGAGATGTGCAGGAAGGCAGAGGCAGATGTCTCTTGGGTTGTTGGGGGGACATGACAGAGGGAAGGTCTAGAGGTGGCAGGAAGAGCTGCCTTTCACTTCTCTCTCAGGGGGCCCTGGAAGCAGACTTTATCCTGAGTAACGAGAAGGCCAAACCAGCTGTGCAGGAGGGAGTGGTCCACCTCAGGAGCACATCTGTGTTTCCTCTTCACTGCCCCTAATGCCATCACCAGTCAAAACCTAGAAATCTATGTGTCTGTTGCTTATTTTTGTTTTATATGAGTTCATACTGATTTTTTGGTCAGCAGGTTCTTAAGTCCAGAAAACGTGCATTACTCATTTTGGGCACAGAGCCTTCTGGGCTGATTGGGGTTTGTATCACTGTGACTTAAGAACTGCCTGACAGCCATTATCCAAAAGAGAAAAACTTGGTTTTTGTCCTGGCCGTGCTTGCTCCACACGTGTCTTCCTGCAGTCCTGTAGCTTCATAGAGGTAGTGTCTGTTTCTGCTGCTCCAGCACATCCTCAGCCCCTAGCACCGTGCACGGGGCTTGGAAGCTGTGCGTGTTTTCCTGCTCATTAAAAAGCTTCTGGGCAATGGAGTGGAAAGGAAAGGGAAACACCTCTTTAATATTTGGCTTGGAAGGGTAGAAGTGACACAGTATTGGCATTTATATTGGTGTTCTAGTGGTACCATTTGTAAATAAACTTTCAGATGTACAGGCTCAGATGTGCTCAGGGTGTGGCTGGCAGGAGAAGTCTTAGCTTTAAAATCGATGTAGTGTATTTCTTTTGGGGTACCTTGACAATTCGCTTACACTTATGGGTCTCAGTTTCCTCATTTGTCAAATGGACATTTTCTTGATAATGCAAAAAAAAAAAAAGTGAAACTAGATCAGTAAGCCATTTAAATATTTATAGGGTTAGGGTTAAGGTTAAGTTTATGGGTACTTAATAATCACTTTGCTGCTATTATCACTGATTGATGTATTTAGAGAGGCAGTTAAAAACATGGGAGAAATGGGTGAAATGTGATTGGCTTGATTTTCATGGGTCCTCTGGGGCTGTTGTGGACCCAGAGCATCCATCCATAATCCACTAACCCATAAGGGAGAGCCAAGGTCTGCCAGGCCTTTTGTATCCTTTAATTTTTCAATCTTTACCTTCAGCAGGAAAGCTGTTAGATAGGACTAACCCTTATAGGACCAGGCGGCTACAATACTATGTCATAAAAAGCATATAATGCTCATTTACCTGCTTAGTTTTGTTGTTGTTGCTGTTGTCCTTGCCTAGTGTAAGGAAAAAAGTCATTTTCTAAATAAGACTAAAGATTAAGTGAGGCAAAAATCAAGCAAGCAAGGAAAATGTATATGGTTGACTTCCTTTTGAGATCCATGCATATTGAATTTGGATTTTGGGGGGGGGTTGCTGGGGTGAATTTATGTTATTAATGCTGATCACAACTTGGCCAGAAGTGTATTTTGCTTTGGAAGTTAACAGTTTCCCTTCTGGACCCTTAAAGGAAGTACTGGAGGTGGGTTACTGGGGTGTGAACTGGAAGGGTGTATTCTTTTGTCCTCGCCTCCTTTCTTTCTCTGCTTTGATAATGTGAGCATCTTTCTTCTGCTCGCATTGCTTCTGCTCCATTTTTGGCTTGGAGCCAGCTAGCTGTGGACTGAACCCACAGAAACTGTTAGCTAAAATAAAACTCCTCTCCTCTAAGTTGTGGGTTGGATCAGGTATTTTGTCCCTGATTGATGGAAAAGTAACTGGTCCAAAGTTTATTAGCAATATGTCAATTAATACAGTTGGGAAAAGAAACTTGATTGTCCAGGCATTTAGACTTTGCTTTTACTAGTTAGTAATGTTAGTCCACTTAAGTTGGAGTGAGCCTCTTGGTTCGTTTTTGAACTTGTATGTTAGTCAGCTTTCTGTTACTCTAACAAATACTTGAGATAACCAAGTTATAAACAGAAAAGGGGTATTTTTGGCTCACAGTTTTAGCAGTTTTAGTGTGTGATCAGTTGGACCTGTTGCTTTAGGCCTGTGGTAGCACATCATGGCTGGAGCCTATAGTGGAGCCAGAAATTGAGGGAGAGATGGAAAGAGAGGTAGGTGTGTGTGTCTTGGTATTCTGCTGTCCCTATCGGAGCATGCCGGAAAAGGTTAAAGACCTCCTAGTAGGCTCCACCTCTTAAAGGTTCTATCACCTGCCAATAGCACCATGGTCTAATGGACCAAGCCTTTAACACAGGAGCTCCTGGAGGACACTTACCCTAATAGCATGTAAAAAGATCTCGTCTCTTAATTTTTTTTGGCATGCTTCTTTTGTACCAGGTCCTATTTTAGTGTTTGTGTCCTCATATTTTTCTCTGGCCTCTGAGGCACATTTTAAAAACAAATCCGTTACTTTATACATGAGGAAACCATTGCTTCAAGAGGAGGTGCAATTGTGCAAGCTCATGTCCAACTTATTAGTGGGAGAATAGAGATTGGAATCATAAATGGTTCCAGAACAACTCTTCACTAATATATGCCAGTTCTTATACTACTTATTAAAAGAAATAATTCAGGTAACAATAGTGCAGAACAAACAATTTTCCGATACAATTTTGGCAGAAGGAGAAAAGCAACTGTTGTAATTGCCATGAATAATTTTCCACATACAGTATTAGTTTCGGCACATTTACAGTACATAGTCCCACATTTACAGTGTGGGAATAATCTCTAATTTTTAAAGTTTTGTTGGTAATTTTAATAGAGTAAACATTATTTAAGTTAGAAAATTCAAATACCGAAGTTGGGGAATGTTGCTTTTGTTTATACCATGGACTTTAGGCCAAATTAGACGTGGATTTGTATTGATAAACACAAATAGTTACGTTCATGGCTGGGAAGCTTATGTTATCTTCATTTCTCGTAAAAGGTAAATAGTAGTTTGTTGTACCATGTCATGGTAGTTTTGGAAATTAAATGTAGCATTTTAATTATTTTAAATATGAGAGACATGTACTTTACCAGGACTTTTGGAAGGATTTACTTTGGATTATAATTCATCCCGTGACTCTGTGATCATGTGATTACATATTTCTCAAAACTCTTCTGTTTTCTCCGTTTGTATTATTTACATGTTTATTTTTTTAAACTGAGGGATAGAAAATTTAATTTTTATTGCAGTATAAATAAATGACAATTGATTTAAATATTCAGAAGGATTGTTTTAAGTTTGTTGTCCTATCTATGTCATTTTTTTCTAAGAACTTAGATCTGTGCTACCTTTAACTGCTGCCAAGTTGGGAAAAAAAAAAAGGAAGTTACTCTCCCTTCCATGGCTTCTATTTTGTTTCATAGATACAATATTAAAACATCTAAACACTGTGAACATTGACTGTGCATGTGAGACTAGGAGAACTTGCTCCATTCTCCACCAAAAAAATCATGTCAAACATTTTTAGGAAATGTGCACATGGAAATGTTCGTATGTGTAAAATTTATCAAAAGTGAGTATCATTTATATAATAAATCATCTGAGTTTGTGGTTGGCAGTCTTCAGCTTATTGCCTTATATGGTGGCTCTGGATAGCAGCTCTCCTGCTGACTGTCTGTCGTGGGCTTGTGTTCTGGCGAGCAGTTAGACCCCTTTTAGCTCTTGTGACTCTGGAAGGGCACCCAGCTCTGTGTAACTTGCCTCAGGCTGCAAAATGCAACCAGTTAGTATCACTCTTCTATATATTACTCCATGTATTTCCTCATGCTGTAATATTGATTATTGCTTGTTCAGTTGTGACCATTTTGTTTGATGTTGACCAAGAGCGAGTGATTTCATTTATAAAGATGTCATTTATAAACTTAATCCAGATTAAAGAGCTAATGAAGGGCTCTATTTAGCATCTGATCTCAAGTTGTTTTAGTTAGTTCTTGCTTACAGTAATGAATCATTGATTTTGTTTCCCTGTTTCCTTTAAAGGTATTATTTTATAATCTAGACAGTATATTAAGAAATTTCTTACTTTAAAGTAGCAAATAATCACTCTAAGTATCTTCTAACTTTTTGAAAGAAGCCTGCCTCCCTGGTGTAGTTGGCAGTTAGCATCCCTTCTTTACTTACTAGAGAATAGAAGACCTGTGGTTAACTTCTACAGACTCTAAGGTTATTGGATGATAGATTACACTTAATTTCATTTTATTCAGTTGGATTTGTGCCTACCTGCCCTTCTCCTGGAAAGAATAATGTAGCAAGTCCCCCTTAGGATGAAAACCTTCTTTTTGTTAAAAAATTTTATTTTTTACCAAGAACATGTATTGGTACATTGTATGCATAGTGATTACATTTATCATAGTTATTTTGTACCTGTACATGATGTATCTTGGTTTTTTACCCCCTTCCCCACTGCTCCCCCTTCCCTATTTATAGCAGGTTTATATATATATATGTATGTATGTATATATATATATATATATACACACACACACATATATATATATTTTATTTTTCCCTTTCCCCTTTCTTTCCTTTTTCCCTTCCTTCTTTTCCCCGCTTCTCCCTTTCTAGTTCTCTGCTCCATTGAATAGTATCTTCCTTTTATATAATATCTATTACACCTCTTTGTCCTTATTTACACTTATGGTTTCTCATATCAGAGAAACAATTCAATGTGTACTCGTTGGTGTCTGATTTATTTCACTTAAGAGCATGTTCTCAAGGTACATCCATTTACCTACAAATGTCTCTAGTTCATCCTTTTTTATGGCAGAGTAGTACTCCATTGTGTAGAAAAACCACATCTTCTTTTAGCCATTCATTAGTTGTTGGGCATTCAGGTTGTTTCCAGGACTTAGCTATTACAAATTGTGTTGCTACAAAGATGGTTGTGCATATATCGCTGTGGTATGACGATTTTAATTCTTCTGGGAAGATCCCCAGTAGGGGAATAGCTGGGTCAAATGGAACCTCCAGTTGTAGTTTTTTGAGGAATCTCCATATTGATTTCCACAGTGGCTGGACCAGTCTACATTCCCACCAACAGTGGAGGAGGGTTCCTTTTTCCCCGCAGCCCCACCAGCATTTGTTACTGGTTTTCTTGATAATATCTGTTCTTTCTGGAGTGAGATGGAATCTCAACATTGTTTGATTTGCATCTCTTGAATGACTAGTGATGTTGAACACTTTTTCTTGTATTTATTTGCCATTTTTATTTCTTCATCTGAGAAATGTTTATTTCAGATGTCCATTTTTGGATTGGGTCTTTAAATTTGGGAGGTTTGATTTTTCTGAGTTCTTTGTATATTCTAGATGTTAGACCTTTGTCTGAGGGACAGCTGGCAAAAATTTTTTCCCAGTCTGTGGGTTTTCACCCCACTCTATTGGTAATTTCTTATGCTGTACCAAAGCCTTTTAATAGGAGGTGGTCCCAAGCACTGGTTCTTTATTTCCCATGCAGTTTGAGTTCTGTTCATAAATTTTTTTCCTACCCCTATGTCTTCCAGAGTTCTTCCTATTCTATTCTCTAGTAGATTTAGTGTTTCTGTTTTAATGTTTAGATCTTTGACCCACTTCGATTTTAATTTAGTAGATGGTGAGAGACATGTATCTAGTTTTAGTTTTCAGCATGTGGCAAGCCAATTTTTCCAGCACCATTTGTTAAAAAGTCTATCTTTCTTCCAGTGAGGGTTTTTGGCTTCTTTGTCGAAGATGAGTTATTTGAGTGTGTTTGGAGTTGTTTCTGTGTCTTCTAACCTGTTTCACTGATCCTTGGGTCTGTCTTTTTGCCAGTACCATGCTGTTTTTATCACAGTAGCTTTATAGTATAGTTTCAGGTCAGGGATTGTAATGCCCCCTTCCTTGCTCCTGTTGCCCAGGCTTGTTTTTGCTATTTGTGGTCTCTTCTGGTTCCAGATGAATTTCATGATTGTTCTTGCTAATTCTGTGAAGTATGTTAATAGTATTTTGATTGGAATTGCATTAAATCTGTATAGTAATTTAGGAAGTATGGCCATTTTCTCTATGTTGGTTTTTCCTACCCAGAAGCATGGTATATCTTTCCATTTTCTGATATCCCTTTCCATTTCCTTTTTTAAAGTACTGTAGTTTTCGATGTAAAGATCTTTTACTTT
>PVJO010019037.1:0-35212 GCA_004026905.1 Hystrix cristata | reverse complement strand
AGGAGAGGTGCCAAGTGTGTGGGTGGTGGGGTAAGGAGGAGGATGGGCAGAGAGCCAAGTCTTTGTCTTCCAGAGTAAGAAAACAATAAAAACTCATAAAACCAGTTGGGTGTGGTGGCGCATATCCGTATTCCCAGCATCTGTAGGGCTAAGGCAGGAGGGTCACGTGTTCAGGCCCTGCCTGGGCAACTTAGGGACTTAGAGTCTCACCGAATGAATGAACGAATGAACGAATGACAGAAAAAAAGAATGCCTGAGGATTTACCTCAGTGTGAAGACCCTGGGTTCAAACGCCAGTATGAAAAAAAAATAAAAAAAAAGACAATCAAGAAATACTATTATGTGCAGGTTATTTGAAGATCTGGGGGTAGACATCCAAAGAGCAGCTACGGATATTGAAAGCAGTTGCTTCTAAGATGAGGCAGATGAGAGTGAGAGCTGCTGGTTGTGTGACAAGCTGTGCAGGGCTCCTTGACATCTCACATATATATTTGATTTAAAAAGGCGAAAACAGTACATTCAAGCTTTCTTTCACTGCTTTTCTTATGCTATGTACAGTATATTAAAATTCAGAAATATAGGACTGTCAGGGGAAATATTTTTGCTCTGAACTCAAACGCTACGCAACCTTAAACATGAAGCATACAAAGCTCTGCCATTTTTCATCTGCCATGTTTGGTAACGGAATGGCTGTAATTGTTCTGCTGCTGTTCATTCACAGTGACAGGCTCCACGTGGCTTTCTCAGGTGCTCAGTTGCCAAGGCAGAGTCTGGGTGAAGTGGGGACGGGTGGGGATGCTTTGCTCTCTGATGGACACAACAGGTTCCCCAGAATGTGTCCCCTCTCACCTGAGCTTGCAGCCCGCCTGCATATTGTACCCGAACAGCACGGGGGTCCGGGACCCCTCCGCCACGAGGCAGTCTTGCTCAGTCGTGCTACGAAGAATAGTGAGTTGTCCATGTCTATTTGTGGTCTGAATAATCGCAGACATTCACAGAGAGTTAAGGGACAATCGCCCAGTGCCAGAGTAGCCCAATTCTCAGGGAAGAGCATGGTGTCACTCGTGGGACCTGAGACACAAGCGAGACCTGGATCACGCTTCTCTAGGCCTCTGGGATGTTGACAATTCTAGCCCAGAAGCGGGGGGAAAGCCGCCGCCACCACCACCAAAACCTCCTCATAACTATTTTCCTTGATTAGGAGAAAAATTCTCAGAAACTGGCCCTTCAAAATTAATTCCAAGTTTTCAAAATCGCCAGGTTTCTTTAGGAGGCTGTTTATATCTGAAATACAATGCGTCCAAATGTCAACTCCTCTGTCTTCAGATGTGTTCAGATCGCTGGCATCTCCCCACGCCACGCTGTGTCCCCCAAGTGCCATCTCCACAAGCTGCCCCACCCAGGTCACCTGGAGGAAGCTCTGGCCCCTGGGGCAGCCCACAGAGCCCTCAGCGAGGCAGCGAATGCCCCCCACACCGAAAGGATATCCCTTCTGAGGCCGCAGGCCAGCGGCCAGCGGGAGCCCCACAATGTAGCCAGGGTTGCCGCTGAGAGGTACAGGCCTTGTGTTTTGCTGAAAGACAATGCAGAAACGCACCCCGCATAATGCTCATTTTAATAAGGAAATGGCAGAAAGAAAATGAAATGCTTTTCATTTAATAAATAAAACCTGGAATTACCAACCAAGAACCTCTCCCCCCAATCAGAACTATAAATATATCTGCTGAGTGTAGGAGTACATCATGGTGTAAAAGAACAAGCGAACATGGCAGGGAACCTTGCTCCCAAATGGAGAAAGACACAGACCTGGGTCTGGATACATTACAAACCCCCAGGCCAAGTGTAAGCCTTCTGCTCAGTACAAAGGGTTAGATGTAGTAATGTTGCTAAACTGATTTTATCTAAGAAGTTATGATTTCTTTTTAACTTGGCAGTTAAAACTTGGACAAAATTGCCCCAACTTACCTGAATAAAATGGATTTCAAACTTCTGCTGCAGGGGAACCACCGCATGGCTGACCGTGCCCAGCAGCAGTGAGAGACCCGCTCTGGTGATTTCGCCTGCGTCTGTGTATGTGAGGCTGTACTTCACCTGGAACAAAATGCAACTCCGAATGCCCCGGGTCCCCTTACATTTCAGCGACTAGATTAATACCAAATAAAAGGGCCAAAAGCAGCAAGTCCTGGCCCGTTTCTTGCAGGTTTTCTCTGCTGTCCAAGCAGATTCGAGCATCGTTCCCTCCATATTGCCTAGTCATCTGGGCCTCTTGGGATCTCACTTACAACAAATCAGCTGGTCCAAACAGGTGATTAGCTTAGCTCTGCAGAGGAAATGAGTCCCAACAAATACAGTGACACCAACAACCAGACTGGGATGCCCTCTTTTTGTTTTGTTTCAAGAAAGAGTCTCACTATCTAGCTCAGGCTGTCCTTGAACTCACTATGTAGTCCAGGCTGGCCTCGAACTTGTGGCGATCCTCCTGCCTCAGCCTCCAAGGTGTGCACCACCACATCTGGTTGGCATGCCTTCTTGCAAGTCGCTAGGTTTGTGTGACAGGTAAAGAAGCATCCTCTGAGGAGACAACACAAAGGCAAGCAGGAGGCCGGGCTAAGAGCCGTGCCACCGCAGGGTCACCCAGGGCCCTTGGAGGGTATCCCACTCCCCTACAAGATGGGCAGCTGGAGTCTACCACAAACAGGTGGAGCTTAGAAGAGCAAACTGGGCGCCCACCTCAAGCACAACGTTAATGCAGATCCTGTCATGCCCAGAACCAATGAGAGATGGCAGCCACATGCCAGTGTCTTCCAGTCGGGCCAGTGTTTTATTTAGAGACTGAATGGTGATGGACTGGACAGTGATTGGAACCTGTGAAGTGAACAAGACTAGATTATTAAAGACTCCACACTACAACAGAGGTGATGGGGCTCAACAAAAAGCTTGAGCCGAACCCCACTGAGGTACGGTGGGGAAGCACAGCAATACACACGATGCAATGCCACGTGTGCAAGACACAGAGACTGGGCTGGCTGGAGCTCTGGGAGGGCTTCCCCAGCACGAGCGAGGCCCTGGCTTCCAACCCCACTACCACAAACCCCCATAAAAAGCAAAAGAGGGCCGGGGATTTAGCTCTGTGGTTAGAATGCTCGCCTAGCAAGCACAAGGCCCTGGGTTCATCCCCAGCACAAAAAAAATAGGATGCAACCAAAACTTTAAAATAGATACCTCTGAAAACATCCATTAACACAAAAAGCTGCAAATGAATGTTCACAGCTGTCCTAATAGTTAAAAACAGAAAACAACCCAAATGTCCATCTCTTGATGAATGGACAAATACAATGTGATCTATCTACACAAAGGAGTATTATTCATCCATAAAAACGAAGCACTGATACATGTTACCATGCAGATGAATCTTGAAAACATGCTAAGTGAAAAAAGCCAGACACCAAAACCTACACAATGTAAGCAACATCCACACAGGCAAATCCACAGAGACAAAAGTAGACAGGTGGTTGCCAGGGGCCAGGGAAGGAGGAGGAGAGACAGGCAAGGAGCACAGGGTTTCCTCTTCAGTGATGAAAATATTCTGGAATTGGTGATGGTTGCATGGCCGTGTGAATATACTAAAAACCACTGAACTGTGGATTTTAAAGTGGTAACTTTTGAGGCTGGAGCTGTAGTTCAGGGGGATGGTGCATGGTTAGCACGTGGGAGGCCCCAGGTTCAATTCCCAGCACCAAAGAAAAAGCAAAGACGGTCCCACCACATAAGTACATACACTCTCTCAGCCCCTAGACACAACTCCTACCGATAAATCCACACACGAGCGTAGCGTGCAGCCCCAGGGTACCCAGCCACAGCCCACACAACCCCGAGTGTAACCTGACTCAATGAAACACCACTTCTCCACACAGCCTCACGTGAACACAGAAAGTGGTTCTGTCTGGATGGCGTTGTGGGTACAGCAAAATAGAGACAGCAAACATTTAAAGCAAAATTGGGAAACCCTGGCGACCCTAATGCTATTAGAGGTCACTTGTCATTTGGGGCCATCGGGAACAGCAACAATCCTCTAAAAAGCAAGCAGTCTTCTAAAGATAGCTGGCCTCTGGATGATACCCAAATCTGCACACATGTGTGCGCCATGTTTCGGTTGTAGAAACCACTATTTAGAAAGGACGTTAACATATGTAGTTGTTTATACTGTTTTGAACTTTGCCCTTGGCCATGCGCTGTTTATAATTTAAAATTGGTAAGTAATGGGGGAATGATGGCTGAGGCAGGAGGATCACAAGTTCAAGGGCTGCCTGGACAACTTAGTGAGACCCTGTCTCAAAATGAAATAAAAATGGCTGGTGCTGTATCTCAGTGGCAGAGTGTTTGCCAGTAGGTGTGAGGCAGCCCTGGGTTCCCTCCCCAACACTATATACATATGTCATACATGCATAAACCCATATATACACATATGTGTCATTATCTAAGCTGCTGCGTTAGAGATAAATCAGCAGTCCCGACGTATCTGTTCCCATGACCAAGAAAACCTGCAACTGTTTTTCTAGGTCGAAATCTGTCATAGGAGAACTTGACGTGGCTCAGTAACAAAGGTGAGCCATCATGTGACAAGAGTGGCAGGAAGACAAAGCCTGTCTCTGCCCGACAAGCCACACCAGTGGCCGAGGAGCCCTGTAGGGAGCCCTGTGCTGTGAGCCACCAGAAGCCCACCTGGATGCCTTCGCCTGAGTCGGAGACGCGGGGTCCCAGGAGTGCACGGCCACCCCAGCCCGGGCGGTGGCTCTGGCAGTGTGAGCACGGCTGGTGGCCACAGGGCGCAGCCTGGTGTCTCACCAGCGCAATGACAAGAATGGGACAGTGGGACTGTCCTGCTCTCCTCAGCATCCTATTAGGTCCTGTGCCATCCCAGACCATCCACTGGGAAAGAAGCAAGCACACCTGAGGCAAAAAACACACTTTCCTGGGTGGACCAGCAAGCAGCCAGGGACAGGGATTCGGGGAAATCACAGCAGGCTTCACCTAACGGGCAGACAGGACCCCATCTCCGTATTCCTGACCCACTGACGGACCCCGGAAGTTTTGTCTTTTTTTTCCCTTTTACACAAATCTCTGCTACTAGTTTAAATGCTTGTCCTTTAGCGCAAAAGCTCCGGTGTCACACAGACCTGAGGTAGAGTCCCAGGTGGCCACATTCTGAGTGTCCAGCTACAGGGGTGTGTGTGAAGTGGGTGCTGCAGGCCTGTCACACTCAAGCTAGTCCAGAGTCACGGCAAAGTGTACGACCTCCGAGGCCAGACTGCCTGCATTCCCAGCCCAGCTGTGTGGTGTCCTAGCTGGGGGGCCCAACAGTGGCACCCACTCCATGCCCCTCAGAGACATCGTCATTCCTCGGGACAGGTCTCCCCGCCAGGTAGAGCCGCCCTGTTAGCCACTCATCACTTAACACATGACCCATAAGCCGCAGTGCTGCCCTGAACAGAGGGCTTGTCTTGGGCCAGGCAGAAGGGATGCTGTCCCCAACACCAGTTTGCAACGACAGAATCAGAGCATGTTCTAGTGGCTGGAGGGACCTACAAGCCCTTACACGGCTTTCAAACCGGGCTCTTCAGAGGGACTGAGGAGAAAGGGGGACGCAGCAGTCTGGCTCCGGGTCTCACGATGCCCCATGCTGGCCAGAACTCTGTTGAGGCTGTGCTGGAAACTAAGGCAAGTTCCTCACAGGTGAGGGAAATCCAGTCACCACCTCATCCCTCTCCAGCGTCTCCCTAAACCTACATCTGTGTGCAAGACTTAATGAAACAATGGCAGCGTGCATCACTGCCCAGATGTCTCCTTCATGCTCCCACCAACATAAGGCCTCTGTGGAGATAGACACCATCTGTCCACTCACCCAGGGGCTGAGGTGCACAGCAGATGAGAATATAACAAAGCTGAAGTTGAGCTGAGGCTGACCTATTCCACAGGCTTTGGGAGACCGAGGCAAGGCCACTGCCTCAGGCCTCTTTGGGGACTATACTTGCAGACAAGCACAGGTGCAGACCTGGACTAAGGGGCAGAGGACCCTGGTCCTTCTCACTGACACATCCACAAAGACACCCAGGCCTCCTGACCACAGCCCAAAGACCCCGGCTGGGGCGAGAAGGCCTTGGGCAGAATCCAGCCCCAGCCGCCCCTGAAGGTGCACACCTCCCACCCAGGGTGGTGCCAGGGAACTTCTGCTCCACACAGAGCATCCTGGGAGGCAGCGGCGCTCCTTATGGGAGACCAGGATGGCAGCAGCCAGGCCCTGACAGCACAGAGGCCGGCTTTCCCCCTGTCACCCAAGTGGGCTCCTTCACATAAGGTGGAAAAAGTGTGCACAGGCTGGGGTGCAACTCAGCGGTGCAGCACTTGCCCAGCATGCACAGGCCGAAAAGGGGAAAAAAAAAAAAAAAAAAAAGGAAAAATGAGAAACCTTGAAAATCTGAAGTGTGATTCCAAAAAGGACATCTATAAGGATTTCCCTATTTCACACTTTTGCTTGCTGTACCCGTCATTATAAATGTATTCATCTCAAAGGGCCCAGAAACAAGACAGTGGTTTATAAACTCTCTTACTTTCAATGAAGAAATACTCTTACCTGTGTCGTGGAATTTGGCACCTAGACAAAAAGAAACCACAACAAATTTTGTTACATACAACAAAGAGAAAAAAAAAAAACAAAAAAAAACAAAGAGAAGCATTTTCATAGCTCTTTCAGACCTTGGTCAAAGGCCACACTCACTCTCAAAGGTTTCACAAGGAGAACACCACAATTTCCTTAATCAAGACGCTCCATCTACACGTCTGTATGTGGGTCACTGTCATTGCAGTCTCCTCTTCTCACTTCCTCCTGACTGGAAGCACAATAGGCCGGCTCGGCCAACTGGCATCACAAAGCCTCCACACCTGGTGTCCTTGCACACTGCCACACGGCCATCACCGCCGTGAAGGCAGGAAGGGGAAACACGGCCCCACCCTCTGGTCACTCTTGTGGTACCTCACAGGAAGGATGTCATCACTGGCCCAGGAGCTTCCAATGGCCTCTTCCTGTCTTCCTGCCATGACAAGCTCCCCAATGCCACGCTTCTGTCTCCCAACACAGTCAAGTTCCCTTGAAGCACTTGACCTTCCTCCATTTCTTGTCCTTCGTCTCTTACCCCCTCATCCCAGACACCCTCGGCCACTGGGGGCTTTGGGAGGAGGGTGAGTAGACACGTTTGGCGAGGCCTGTGCTGAGAACTTCCGGATGCCTGCCAAGGGCCACTCTGGCACACTGTGAGAAGCCAAAGTAACCAGAAGAACTCACAGGCCCAGAGGGCTGACTTGTAAGAGATGGTGAGGGGAGGGAGGAAGGGAGAGGAAAAGATGAAACTTGATTCTGAACACAGGACACACACACACACACACACACACAGAGCCAGGAGCGGTGGCACAGGACTAACATTCCATCTACTCAAGAGTGATCACAAGTTAGAGGCTAGCCTGGGCAACTCAGTGAGATCCTCCTCAAAAAAAGGCGTGGGATATAGCTCAGTGGCACAGCGCCTGCCTAACATGCGTGCGGCCATGGTTTCTATGGTGGACTGGCACGGTCAATTTGAGCAGGAACACCCAGCTGGACGGAGCTGGTGTGATTCTGGGTTAGAGGATCCACTTGAGGATTGGTGCCCACACAACCTAAAGGAGAACGGAAGCAGAAGACAGTGGCCAGCCGTTTCCCAGGAGCGACTCTGCGGTGGCCGGTTCTCCCGAAGGGGACTCGGCTGTTCTCACTGAAGAAAGAGCTCGGGGCCTTGCTGTCGTCGAGGGCGGCTGCTGTTGCTTCAGGGGAGCTCTGGTCTTCATCTCCGCTGTGAGCATCGTATCTCAGTTCCGGTAAAGATTTCTTCAGCCTTTTAGTGCAGACACGGATGTACATGAGACAGTACCACGGGCTCCCAGCCATTGATTGGATCTTTCGGGTCTCCAATGCACAGACAAGACATTCAGCACCTTCCTGCATTTGGCTTATGGGTGAATGCTGTAACTTCTAAATGTCCTGTATTAAATCTGTTCTCTTGCAAACCCGTTGGCTCTAGAAAGGTAACTAATACAGTTTCGATCCCCAGGACCACACACAGATACACACATACACCAAAAGAAATGGGGAAAAGGGAGTCTTGGAAAATAATCATGTTTTTTCTTTTCTTTTCTTTTTGGTTTTTTGAGATAGGGTCTCACTACATATTTCAGTCTGGCCTTGAATTCACTATATAGCCCAGGCTGGCCTCGAACTTGCTACCATCCTCCTGCCTCACCCTCCCAAGTGCTGGGATTACAAGCATGCACCACCACACCTGGCTCAATAATCACATGGTTTTTAATTATGAAAAAACATCTCTTCTTGCAAACCTCCCTCTCGTCCATCCGGTGGGCCAGAGTCTTACTCTCTTACTCCACTGTGGCTGGTGGCGCACACCTGTACTTCCAGAACTCCGGAAGCTGAGGCAGGAGGATCACCATGAGTTTGAGGCCAGCCTGGGCTACAAAGTGAGTTCAAGGTCAGCCTAAACTACATAGTAAGACCCTGTCTCAAAAAAAAAAAAAAAAAAAGATATAAAGAACAGAAAACATACCTAAATGAATCAGTTCTACTACTTCAAAATAATTCTTACCCTCAGAATCATCGGGCTGCTGTAATAATCCATCCTAAGGACCTCCGTTTCTTCACACTGTTCTAAATTCATGCTTCTGGTGCACTCAACAGCCTGGTTCACTAGAAATGCTAATATTCCCAAGGGAAAAACATACAAAGAAATGTTTCAGCTGTCAAATGGTAACTGTCATCTAGGCAAAACTGCAAAATAAATTGTAACATTGATATGCAATATGTTTGAAGTAGGGATTAAAAATAAGTTTTCAACTAGGTACAAAGTTCACCACCCAGAAGGCACGAAAAGATACCGAGCAGTTTCCCTGCGACTCCAGCCCTCACCCCACCCTGGCCTTCAACACGGGTAGCAGCAGGAAGTTTCTGGTGTATCTTTCTGGAAATAGCCTATGCAAATAAAAAATGTGCGTAAAACAATTTATAAATTACTTTTCCCCTCTTGGAAACAAATGTGTGCTAGATATATGTTCTGCCCTTTGTTTTTTCCACCGAACAGAGACTATGTCTTGAATATCGATCTGTCTCAGCCCACAAAGAGCTTCCGCTCCTCCTTTCTCTACAGGTGTGCGCCTCAGGGTTAACTAGTGTCCTACCGGAGCCGTGGCACCACAACTCCATGAATGGACACCTAAGCGTCCTCAGCAACAATGCTGCATCCATTACCTTGTACACAGGCCAGCATTTCTGCAGGACCGACTCCCTGGCTGGAAGGACACAAGGGTCTGTAATTTTGAGACACCAAGTAGGCCACACTGCCCCTCACAAGGGTGGTACTGATTTACAGTCCCAGCAGCAATGGAGGCACCTGCCTGCTTGCCTGCAGCTTCAAGTTTTTTGAGTGCTGTCAATCTATAGGTGAAAATAGTATCTTGGTTTGGTTTTATTTTGCCCTATTCTCGGCGTGTGCAAGGTCAAACATCTTCTCAGCAGAACACAACTCCTCAACCCTTTCTTTTTTTTTAAACAGGGTCTTGTTTTGTAATGCAGGCTGGCCTTGAATTTGTGGCAATCCTCCTGCCTCAGCCTCTTGAGTGCTGGAATTAAGGAGTGTGCCACACACATTTCCTTCTGTCCATGACTTAGCCGTGTCATGGTGGGGCTCCGGGGCTGGTCTGTGGCTCCTCTGTCACTCTGAAAGGAGCAGCAGAGCCTGTGGGAGGTGAAGGGGCACAGCAGAGCATGGCCGTGGGCTGCCTGTACCATTCTGTCCCCACTCCACCACCTCGTGAGCAATCTCTGCTAGAAAGTCCCTTCCCTTCCATTTCCCCACCTAAAAAGTAGAGATTCTGTGAAAACTGACTGGAAAATCACAGGCATCACTTAACACAGTGAGCAGCACACAGTAAGTGCTCAATTAAAAACCAGCTGGGCCTTAGACCTGTCTACACCTGGAAATGTTTACCAGTCGAGTGGGCTGTTTACAGGTAGTGAGCTGCTCGTCACTACCGGTGCTCAAGTAATGAATGTGGTTGGAAAGATTCCTGCAATGGGTGGGGTGCTGAACTCCAAAACCTTTGAGGCCTCTTTCAACCCCAAGATTCTGTTTCTAACTGTGAACCTGTTTAATTATGACTCCTATAGGTGTAAACTAATTGCAAAGTCTCTTTATAAAGAGAAAGAACAGCAGTCACTCTCTTACCGGCAGGGTTGTGATCAGTGCACAGAGATGACATGAGAGGCGAAGGAAACCTCAGAAATGGTGAAGATGCATCTGAAGCCTGCAGAGGAGCCCCATACTGCAAACACAGCAAGCCCCAATGTTAGGGTGCAGGAAAGGCGTTTATTCCACACTTCTGGGGCCCCAGTCAGGGGCCACACAGCACTGCAGGGTCAAGGTCACACCGGTGTGCAAAAGCCAGACATGGCCCTCGCCCACACAGAGCTGGTGTCTGGCCGTGCCGCTGTTCAGGATGTGCTCGTGTGTACACACACTGCCAGCTGTGTGTCTGGCAGGGTACACGAGGCACTAAGTGTGCGCCTCTGCAGACAGGACCTGGGCGGCTGGGCACAGGCATCAGACAGTTAGGTTTCACAAGTACTAATTAAACAGCAGTCAGGGTATACAGTAAAATTATCCAATTTATATGAATCAATTTTATGAAAGAATGCCTTCCTTCCATAAACCAAATCCCCCATGAAATTCTTCCACAATATTCAAAACCCAAATTCAAAGCTACTGGGCATATGGACAATTTTTGTGAATTTGAAAGCTTACCCGAACACCTTGGTGCCAGTAAGGCGATGGGCAAATGAGCCTTCTCACTGGCCAGAGCTGGGAGCATAAGCTCCTGCAGTCTTTCGGGGGGGGTAATGTACTTAGTAGTGTTTAAAATTCCTACCCGTTTTGACCAAGCTAACCTATCTAGGAAACATGTCCTAAGAATTTGATTGGACAAGTGCACGAAGATATATACACACGCATAGGAATGTTCATTATTTCTAATAGCAAAAACTAGAACCAAAGCCTGTTAGGAGCAGAACAGCTTGCGCTGGGAACGGTGGCACAGCACTTGCCTGGCATGTACGAGGCCCTGGGTCCGATGCCCACAGCTGGAAGAGTGGAATGGTGCAAATACACTGAGAGGAATACTCTGCAAATGCTGCTCTAGTGTTAGGTCTGAAAAGTCACTTTCCTATGCCTACAGTTCTCTCATCAGGCCATGGTGTGTCGCTCCCAGGTTGAATGACTAACATCTGAAAAGCTCCACCTGTGCCTGGCATGGAAAATGCACAAGAGATGACATGTTTTGCATTGACATGGGAGGAGGTGCAAGATTATTACTGAAAAAGAATTTTCTAGAACAGTGTGTGTAACTATAAATCCAATTTCTGTACAAGTACATTTCACAGATGTATTTAAAACTCAGGATGAATACACACCAGTATCCGACACACAGTAATCTGCAGTATGAATTTTTTGGTGCGGTGTGAACCCAGAGCCTAGAGCATGCTGAGCACAAGCCGGTGCTCCTCACTGAGCCACATCCCAGCACCTGCGGGGTGAATTTTAATGGAGACCAGGAACATTTCAATTTTTACTGAGGTACCTCTACACATCTGCTTTTAGAATTATTACACCATCCTTGTATATTTCCCTTTTTAAAACATACTTTTGAAAAACAAAGTTTATTCAATGTTACATCACATTTCAGTGGCTTACCGAGGAACAGATATAAAACAGCGCACATCTTCCTAAAGTCTGAAAAACTAAGTACAATTTTGAGAAAAGCACCCCACCAATCCATTTGATGTTCCTAGCAGCAGGCCTCAAGCATTTTGCTACATCTCTTAAGGTTGAGAACAAGGAATTCTGCAGAAGCAAAATGTAACCTTACCACAGAATAAGTCCTGTGTAATTTCCACAATTTAGAAATATGAACAGTAAGGCTGGGCATGGTGGTGCATGCCTGTAATCCCAGCAGATGGGAGGCTGAGGCAGGAGGATCGCCAAGAGTTCAAGGCCAGCCTGAACTATATAGTGAGTCCCTGTCTCAAAACACCTCCACACACACACACACACACACACAAAAACCCGAGAAAAGAAATATGAACATTAAGTTTTTTAACGTATAATATCAATTCTATGTCTTGGGGAAGCCAGCTTTGCTGGTACCATTTTGAAAATTAACTCTCAAGGACAGGGGACAGGGTATTATGATGCCACGAGGGGACTCAAGTTCTTGACTCACCTCATATTTAGTAGTATCTGAAACATCTGATTTGGCTGTAAAAGAAACATCCACTTCTGCATTCGATGTAAAACCTTCAGATGTTGTTTTCATCCACCTATCAAAGCTGTTTTCATCAGGCACTTCTGGATTAATAAAGGATAGTGCGGGTTTATCTGTTTTTAGAAAAAGTTTTTAAAATCAGCAAAAAACATGTGTATTACATATGATATCTGTAGTATTTTTGATATAACTATTAGCATTACAATTGATATGAAAAAAATACTGTCCTTTTGCATGTTCACTTCTCAGAGGATTTCTGGAGGCTTGTTAAATAAACAGGATCCCCGGGCTAGGCCTGCCTCTCACAATGGGCAAGCAGTGGCTTCCCTGCCTACAGGCAAGCAGCTTGAGAGAAGCCACTGAACCCTCACTGCCCCCACCCCGCAACTGCGAGGAAAACGTTCAGCGCACAGAGGCGGCTGGTGTGATCACTGGCCTGCTGCTATGGCAGAGAATGTGACGCTCGCTGGTCAACTGTCACCTCAGATGACAAATCACAGCCCACTCACCTAAGTTTTCAGTCACAGGAGCACAAAACCAAAATATACAAAGGCATTCCAAAAAGGTGATAAAGTTTAACAGATGAACCCATAAATGCCCCTAATCTTTGATATCCTGAGAACATTTCACACTCACATGTACTTTGGATCAAGACACTGACTTGAGCTAAGGTTCAGATTAAAAATAAAGATCCTGTTTTCATGCAAATATTCTCAGCAAAAATAAAAAAGAAAAAGGAAATAGAAACCACAGGTAATGTTCAAAGCTGAACCTGATTTTCAACCATTGCACCAGGAGGAAATAAAGTAAAAACACACATAGATACACAGATAGGCAGATAGGAAGAAAGAAAGAAATCTGGATTCCTGTGTATGTCTACACAGTATAAGCACCTTTGAATTCAAGTCTAAGGAAGTCAGAGACAACTACATAGCACAATTACTTTTAAAGTAACTATGAAGTTACTTTCAGCTACCTGTATGTAAAATGGCCCCGGAGATACACACTACATACATACAGCCAGAACATACAATGAGTTGTTTTTTTTAATTTAACAGAGTAAGGAACTTTTCTATAAATTTTGATATTTAACTTTTTTTGTTTTGTTTTTGTTTTTTGGGTGCTGCGGATCGAACTCAGGGCCTTGTGCTTGCTAGGTAGGCGCTCTACCACTTGAGCTAAATCCCCAGCCCTTTTTTCTATAAATTTTAAAGAAAAACTTTCCAAAGTTTCACAAAATACTGTATATCAACATCAAATACTTACAGTTTGTAATATGAATGCAGAAAAGAGATGGATTGATCTGGTCAACAAGTTTAAATACCCTTTGAGGTGGGTTTGCCGTAAAATTCAATGAGTAGATGGCTGCTTTTTGACTGCAGAAGTGGCTATCACCCCTGAAAATTAAAAATAATAATAGAAAGTTTGAAGGCATAAGCACACAGTTTTAGCAAGATTATTTTAAAATTGTCAAATGCTTGTACTAATGGAGGAAACTTCTGAAAGCAAATTTTAAAATAGACTCCATTGTTACTCAGTTTATTCAGTGTTAAGATGTTTGGCATTTGAAAATTTTTCCATTAGAGGAAAAAGTTAAGACAAGTATAATAACTTCTAAAGAAATCTTCTCAGGTATGGACTATAGATCAGAGTGTAATTTTGATATAAATGAGCCTTATAAACTCCAAAAGCATCAATTATACAAAATTTTGTAGAACGTTAGATTGTTCATAAGTACCCAGAATAGATTCAAAATTCCTTGTCTTTAGGATAAAGCTGTCCTCAAAAGACTGAGAAAATATGAAATCATCTGTAAGATTTACAGCTTAAAAATTATGGTATAGTTAAGTCTTGTACTAATCCCAGATTAACAAACCCCAACCAATTTGAAACATATATAGATACAGTATGAAGATAAAGTTACAACAAAAACGGTATTATAGTCTACATATTGCCTACAGCCTTACTCAACATAGAATGCCTATTATTTCCCATGTTATCAAATATGCTTTTCCAATACTATTCTAAATTGTTTAATCATTGTGGTGGTACATGCCTGTAATCCCAACACTCTGAGGCTGAGGCAGGAGGATCACAAATTCAAGCCCAGCCCAACTTAATGAAACTTTGTCTCAAAAATCAAAAGATAAAAAAAGGGCTAAGAATATAGCTTGATGTGAAGGCCATGGGTCCAATTCCTACTATGTATCAATCAACCGATCAATCAATCAATAAGGCTTCATCATATACCAGCTTCTGAATGTACCCCAATTTGGTTTACCAATCCTCTACTGCTGATGTAAGTTGTTTCTAATTTTCCCCAATTATATGTAAAGCTACGATGACATATTTGTACATTATCTTTATAAATGTGTCTTAGGACATATTTCCAGAGGTAGAGGTGCTGAATCAAAAGGTACATGATTTACGGCTTCTGCAACATGGCCGAATTGCTTTCCAGAAAGGGTCAAAGTCTGAACTCACTAACACTGTAGTAAGAGGGCCTAGTTTGTTGTATTCTTCCCAAGACTGGATGTTGTCATTAGTTTTTTACTGGATGGAAGCTAATAAGAAATAGGATCTGAATCCAAGCTAAAGAGTCTACATGTAATAAGACCTTTCGAAGGGTTTTAGCAAGATGAGTGACAAGTTGAGGTACGAGGTTATATGAAGCGGACAGAGCAGGAATGGACACGAGGCTTCTGGGGCAGGAAGACGCAACAGAATGAGGCTCCTGACTCAGCCTGCACTTGGCCAGCCCTCCAGGCCTGGGCGGTATCTCAGCATCAGATCCCATACTTCTCTCCAGTCCCCGTGTTGCAGCCTGGGGGAGGAGGCAGAGGGAAGGGAGAGGGAGGCCTCCATCCTCATCGGCCACAGCATCTTACTTGGTTCTCTGGTACCAGCTTGGCCTCCATGACCCACTTTGCATGCTGCTGCTGAATTACTAAAATGGCCCACAGGATAAAGTCCAAACCCCTCAGTATGCATACACACACAACACACACACACACACACACATATCACCGGGACCCGAGTCCTGCTCTCTCTTCCATACTCCTTGCACCCTACCTCTCTCAGCCATACAAAGCTACCTGTACCCTCCTTCACCCCGGGATGCTGGCCATGTGGCTTCCTTGGTCTGGAATACCTGTCCCCTGACTCCATGCTGGCTAACTCCTACTTGTCCTTCAGGATCCAGGGCAGCTCAGGTCACCTTTCCCAGAAAACCTTCCCCGGCCTGGCTGGCTGAGTCAGATGCCACCCCTCTGAGTTCTCCCAGGGCTCAGGGCAGAAACTGCCATGCACCCATCTGTCACCCTCATTCAACCAAAAGCTCTTTGATGGCAGGATCAGCCAGCTCATCTCTAGAGGAGGCGCTCAAGAAAGACTCAGGGAGGAATGATGACTGCTTAGTGCACACAGAGAAGGTCAATGAGAGGCAGCAGCTGGCACCTCCAGATTTCTGGCTGGTGTCTTCTGAAAGACCCACCATAGAGGGAATACAAAGAATCATTTAGGAGGGAAGGAGAGAAGTCCATTCATCCAGTCAGCTCTTTTTCTCCTTGTAGGGTTGGGGACAAAACTACGCTAGCCAAGCTTCCTACCACGAAGTGGAAACCCAGCACCTTCAGCTCATTTTTATAACCCTAACTTTGTGTACAAGGCGCATTATCGTGGGTATAAAATACCCTTACTTACTGCTTATACTTCAGTTGATGACTTAATAACCTTAATTTCACAGGTTTTATTATATTAAACAATGAGTACTTAATGGGAAAATACCAAAAAGTATTGAATGCTTTATATTTTTTATTAATAGAAAAATTTTTTATAAATTTTTTTTGGGGGTGCTGGGGATCAAACTCAGGGCCTTATGCTTGTTAGGCAAGAGCTCTACCACTTGAGCTAAATCCCCAACCCCTATAAATTTTTATAAATTCATTTAAATTCATTTATATTTATTGTTTATTAAAAAAGCATCAAAATTCTCAACATTGACTGTTTTTTGGTATACAAAGTCTAAAAAATAACAACAGAATTAAATTCCTATAGGAAGTACAATGAAAATACCAAGAGAACGCTACATCTAAAACAATCTTCACTTCAGTCATCACAGCTAAGGTCATCTTCACACATGACAACTGCATGTTCCATGTGCACGTCTTGCTTACACTGACGGCACGTGTGCTTACTTTCCTCGCTTGTGTTCTAGGCCATTCCTGCCACCTCTCGTCTTCCTCTTTTGTCCGGAGCTTCCTACTACATTGTATAATATGGGCTGGGGATTTAGCTCAGTGGTTAGAGTGCTTGCCTAGCAAGCGCAAGGCCCCAAGTTCAATCCTCGGGACCAAAAATAAAAAATAAAATAAAATAAAAAATATATACATTGTACAATATTCACGTAGCAGGAAAATAAGACATCAATAAGATATCAAATATGTAAGGAGTGCTTAGAATAGACATCAACACTTTCACATCAGCTGTGTACCTACTTACAAAATCTAAAAGATAACATCAAAAATGAATTCCTATGTAAACTGCAGTATAAACACAAACACCTACCACAGAAATAATCTTTGCTTCAACCATCACCCCTGAGGCCATCTTCACACTGACAACTGCACATTCCATGCACACGTCTCGCTTACACTGACAGCACGTATGCTGTTCTCCTGTCCTTTTTGTAGGGCACAGTCAACACCTTTTCTTTTTCCTGTTGTAGTAGGTCTTTGTGGTGCTGGGCCTGCTTCTTCACCTGTCAGCTCACCAGTGTGCGCCACAATTTTTTTTGCCTAGTCTTCTTGTGCACTTGTTATTTTCTTTGTAAACTACCAAACTATCCCACACATGTTTAGGATCGAGTAAAATGCAACCATTGGCCAACACTTTGTGTTTCAAGTGACATCATAATTGCTGCATAATTCATCAACAACATCTACTCTGCCTTTGGTTTTGTTGTAGAAAGTTACCATCTTAGGATTCAGTTTTGTGGAGGTTTCCCTGTCAGTATTTCCATCGTGGTGCAATGCTGACATGTTGACATCAGCATTACCAGTTTGTTTTTCTGTGCCATATATGAGGCCAATGTTACATCCTTCTGAAATTCAAAGATTGTACTATACAATTCCGTTTTAAAATTATAAACATTTCATTTTGATTTTGGGGGATATTTTGTTGTTATTGTTGTTGTTGCTGGGTTGTTTTTTTTTTTGGCAGAGGTGGGTGGTGCTAGGGATTGAACTCAAGGCCTTGCACTTGGTAGGCAAGCACTCTACCACTTAAGCTAAATCCCCAAACCGCAAACATTCCATTTGAATTTCAGCTCTGTTCTTGTGTACAGTTCCTACACTGGTCAACTTGTGCTCAGTTAGCAAATGTAATGTCAACTGGAAACTGGTAAACCAATTGTCAAAGGTCACATTCCAATAAGTTTGGGAGATGAGAGCAACAAGTCTTTCCACAATGTCATTCGGTTTATTACTATATGATAAGGGCGGTAGCTGAGTTCCAAGATAAACTTCTAAATTGAAAGCATAATGTCTTTGTGTCTACAAGGGCATAAATTTTTGTGCCATATTTTGAAGGTTTTTTTTTTAGTATATGTGGCCTAAAGCTACAGCACCCTCAAAATTCTGCTAGGTGTTCAACAGTCATATATTCAGATGATGTGTGAATTTTTGTGTGTGTGTGTGAATTTCTTGACAACTGCTCACAAATTGTTCAAACAATGAGCAGACAGCAGCCAGATAATCAGTTCCTTTTCTTTCTTGGTGGGTGCTTTAGTCATCAGACCTCAGGCAATTTTGAAGGAAATCATATCTCCTCAGCGTCATTGTTATTCTACAAACTGAAGCCCACATCCATAAGTCTTTTACATCTACAGATCTTTACAGTCCTGTGATTTTACCAAGACAAAGCCACTGTGCTAAAAGAACAGCAAACCTATCAATGCTTTCGATTCAGCTTGCAAAGTGGCATAATAAACACATTTTTGAGTATGGCTATTGGTGCACACAGAACATTTGACTTGTATTCCATCATTTGTGTATTTCACATCTTGTGGTATTTTGTCTGTTACAATTTCCAACACTGAACGGCAGTGTTGACATTCCATCCAATAGGTTTCACCTGTGCCAAGATCCGCACTATATTTTCAGACATTGTTCTAACATTGCATTGTTTCATTTGGTTGCGTGACCATTTTGTACCATTTTGATTAATCAAATATGTACTAACACTGCTGTTTTCCTTGTCGTCTAAATCAGGAAGTCATTCCCTGTGTCTATCTGTATCAGTGGATTCTTGCTCCACCTCACTGTCACAGGAACTTTGGCTCACAGGGCCAAACGTCAAATCCTAAATGCACACCTGTTGCTGCTCTGGCGCTCCTGCACACACCTTGCCTTCACCTGCCAAATGGGTGAGTGCACAGACGGGTTCCTGCTTTCCCCATGCCTGGCGACTGTGAGCCACACCCACATTCCATTACGGTACAGCACATGTGCACCTAACAGATGAATAGTGTGGGTATATTTTACCCACCATAATGCTCCGGTAAACATCCAAAACCTGTTACTCAGAGCACAATGAGGGTACAAATCCTGATTTTTTTCTCACTTTTGTACAGGTGCACTCAATTTGCCATTTGTCTTACCAAGTGGGTAAATACAAAGATTGCTTCCTGTATCCCCCAGGTGCAACTACTGAGCTCCCCAGCCGGCTACTATAATGTTAAAGTACAAATTTACAGTGGAAAATTATGTGATGGGTTTTTTATTCCCACTGTAATGCCCTAAGGGAGGGCCAAGTATATGGCAGGGACTGTCCTGGACACTGCTGATACATATTTTTCTTGTGATGTTTTCTTGTGAAACTTCCACCTAATGGGGGAAGTGGTTGACAGTTTGACAAATCTAAGTAAATTGTTTACGAACTGGAACCTATATAATGAGAATTTTCAATTAAGAGTATGATTTTTGATTTAGTTATTTCTGTACTTCATATTTAGGAGAAACTCACAAACAAAACTAACTCAAAAAGATTTGAAGTTCCTTACTGAGGAAATTATGGATTTAGCACTGTTTTCTGTAGTATTAAGGGTCTGTAAACTGCACCTGTTTTTATAGTTATATGGTAACAGTCATGCTGACGTCATTCTTAATACTGAAGTTGCGGTGGACTTACTGTGGTCAACTTGAGCAGGAATGCCCAGCTGGACAGAGTTGGTGTGGTTCTGGGTAGAGAGAATCCACCTGAGGATTATTGCTGACACAGCATAAGGAGAACCAGAGCAGAAGACAGGGGGCTGACTGTTTCCCAAGAAAAACTCTGTTGCAGCTGGTTCTCCTGAAGGGAACTCAGGTGTTCTCATCGAAGAAGGAGTTCGGGGCCCTGCTGTTGTCAGGGAGGGCTACTGTTTGCTTCAGGGGAGCTCTGGTCTTCATCTCTGCTGCGAGCATTGTATCCTGGTTCCAATATAGATTTCTTCAGCCTTTTAGTGCAGACACAGACATCCGTGGGACATTGCCCTGGGCTCCTAGCCCTTGGTTGGATCTTTCAGGTCTCCAGTGCATAGACAGACATTCTGTACCCTTCCTGCATTTGGCTTGTGTGGGTGAATGCTGCAACCTGTACTTGTTCTGTATTAAATCAGCTCTCTTGCAAACCACTGACTCTAGAAAAGTAACTAATACAGGAGTCTATATCTAAAATTATCATATGGACTAATAAGAAAAATGACATTCTAAAAAATGGTCCTAGGTTGAAGCAGAAATCTCCCTCTCAGGCTCCTGTACTTACCAAGGCAGGAGAGCAGACTGATTTTCAACAAAAACAACCATGCTATTATCAGAAAATGAATCTGACTACACCACCCCATTCTCTAGGCTTTTTTCTTTTTTTTAACAATATTAGAAATAGATTAAATTTCCCACTGGGTCAATAAAATCGGTTCTCATGGGAAAAACCCAGGTACTTCCAAAAATTATTCAATCTGCCAAGTGTCAATTGCTAAAATGTGCTATAAGGCTAAATTTACATTCACTCTCTTTGAATAGCAAGTTGGTCTCATCCTGAATAAATCAATCTTTTTGAAGTGGTAATTTTTTTTTCAAAGCCCTGAAATCTGAGAACGAGTCATTCAGAGAAGATTATTCCCACCTTGTGATCCACTGGGAGTCACTTGTTCTCTATGTGAGCTGTGAGAATTCCTGGCTGACTTATGTATCAGGAGAGTATAAACAAAGCATTCCTATCTGCTCAATTTTTGGTTCCAAGTACTATGTTCACAACGAGAGCCATAAAGTCAAACTGCACCTCCACATGAGACTAATTCACTGATACAAAAAGTGTGATACAGGTCTGTTCACAACTCCAACTGAAACGTAATTTGATCTCCAAACACTGAACCATCTCATTCTACTGTAAGCACTGTGTACTCTTTGCCCGTGCTAGCACCCGGCTGGAAGCAAGTAAGGGGTGGCTGCTGCTTTACCTACTGTTCTGCTCAGGACGGCTGCTGACCCACACAACGCATGGGAAACCAGGTTTGGGCTTTTCAGCCTGAGGGAGTTTCCACTTTCTGCCCCCAGATTTCATTGGCCTGGTTGGTCAAATTTGATCAAAGCCACACGTCATATACATACACGACAACTGGAACTGAGCAGGTGGAGAAGACACTGAAATCCACAGCGCTGCAGTCAGGATCGCAACAGCAGTTGACATCACACTGTGCAGGGGACAAGTCACAGACACACAGAGCAGCAACTGCAGGAAGAAGAGCGGCGGATTAGAGCACTGTCATCAGCAGGTGGTGACTGCCCCCTGCCACCACAACGTGCCAGAAGTCAGTTTCATACAACAGGTCTGCTTTATTTTTCCTACTGTGCTTTGGGGGCGACTTCGTGGAATGGATTTAGTCAGTTTGAGCGTTCTATGTCAGAGGCATCCCAAGGCAGCTGATCACCTGACTTGGGAAGGTCTCTTCCTGCTCAGGTTACAAGGACTCTGATGTGGAAAACTGATGATGTAGCCCAGACAGCTGCATTTTTCAAAACTTTCAGGTGACACTGATAATTGGTATGTGTTTAAGAACCAGCACACCTGATCTCCTGTCTGACCGTCACAACCACGAGTCCAGTCCGATTCCCAAGCCCCTCCTGCCCTAAAGATTATAACTGGAGGAAGGACCAACGGAACATCTCTGGCAAAAAGCTCTTTCAGTTTTGCCCTTCTCCTCACTACAGTATAACCTGAAGCTCTGAGGCTGAACTCCTAATTCACAGGCTTTGGCCGAGAATCAGACTGTCTCGGGTGCTCAGAATACCTTTGGTCATTCAGATGGTGAAGCACGAAGGAAAGACAGGAGTCTCCACTAAACAGCTTTTACCTGTTGATGATGAGTATCCAGATTTTTAATTCCTACATTTTTATTTCCATTTTAAGGGCCGACTGAAATATACAGTGAATATTTAAATTAAAAATGTTATTATACTAAAAGACACGTTGCCATTAATCCCACTCAGTATTCCCTCTCAACTTGAACACACATCCCATCACTCCTGCCACTTTTGAAGCAGTTCTAGAGGTCCTCTTTCCGGTCTTTAGGAGATGTGATAAAAAAAAATACAGTGAATGCGGCTGCCAAGTGCCACTCAACAGAAAGGCAGGCTCATAAACCTTATGGTGTGTCTTCATCTACCTTACTCACCAGATTTGGCACTATGTTACTTCTGGCTGTTCCCCAATGTCAAAATGACCATGAAAGGTAAACATTTTGAATCAATTCAGGATACTGAGTCAACCAGGCCAGTACAACCAAAGACTCAAGAGCTGCTTCAGCAAGTGGCAAGAAAGATAAGTGTGTTCAAAGCGAGGGGGTGGATTTTAAGGGAGATTAATAGCAATATATCTTTGCTGTAATAAATTTTTTAAAATTTTCCAGGTGTAGTGGCACATACCTGGAATCCCAGCACTGGGAAGGCTGAGGCAGGAGGATTCCCATGAGTTTGAGACCAACCTGGGCTACATAGTGAGTTCAAGGCCAGCCTGAACTACACAGTGAGACCATATCTCAAAAAAAAAAAAGTTTATACATGTTAGGCTGGCCTGTTCCCACTCTTCCCCAGTGAGACCCTTCCCCCTCCCCTTCTTCCCCATTCCATGTTGCCATACCCCCCCACACAGGTCACAAGACCACATCAACCGAGGCCAGGGTCACAAGTCCACCTCACCTGAGGCCAGTCTCCTGTTAACTCACATACCAACCTACAGAATAAACAACAGACCTAAACACAATTTCCCTTCCCCTTCCCTGGAGTTCCCGTGCACCCGAAAACTTCCCGCGTGTGGCAAAACATAGTATATAAGGCCCCAGATCCAGCCATAAGGGGGCCATCTCTCAACCTACGAGGATGGTCCGCCTGATTCCCTCCTGATAATAAACCTCTCCGCCTGGCCAGCTGTTATCAGCCCCGGTGATTTGTCTGAGCGCCGAACCGAAAACCTAACAATATGGATAAAGACCCCTAAGTCCAAAAAATCTCAGAATTTCAGGCATTGAAGACTCAGCTATAGTCTGACATACCAATTTATCACTGATTAAACTTCCCTACTAATTCACCCTCTGACAAACAAGGAAAACCCCTTTTCAAGAAATAGCAGAGCATAAGAATAAAACACTGACTTCATGGTAGAGATTATTGCTTGGAGGGTAGAGACAAGAGAAATAAAATCAGGGCTTCGCTCTTATCCTGTAATGTTTTGCTTCTTTTTTTTTTTTCCCAGAAAAAGATCTCAAGCCAAAAAAGCAAAATCCAACAAGAAAAGAATCTCACACATATGCTAATAGAGGACTCAAACAACGCTTATTTGTATCTGTGAATTATTTTATGATAAAAATCAGCTTTAGAAACATACACTCCCTCCCCCAAAAAAGTACACATACTCTAGAGAAGAGGGGGAAGGTTTTATCAACAAATACTACATGATGCTTTTTATAAATGTCCCCCTTAGGTTTCCTATGTCTATCAGCACATGCTTAGTAAGAAAACAACAGACCTCACGCATACTAATGTAAGAAATGGAAAGGGTGGTTAGGCTCCCTGCCTCATGTGTTTAAACTTACAATCTTCATTTGCTTACAAAATTTAAAACCTTTGTAGGCAGCTGTAAGTCTCGCAAAGATTAAGCAATAGTGTTTAGTAACTCTTCTCAGGCCAAAAAAGCGAGGTCTCTGTTTGCGATGTCAGTGCACCCAATCACCCAACAAGGATCTGTGGAGCACTCGCTGGATCCAAGCTGCATTCAGCTGCCCTCTGTGCCTCTCATCTGCACGCCTGGCTCGGACAGCTGGGATCGCTCTTCTCTTCCACCAGTACCACCTGTAACTCATTCTGCAACTTTTCGCCCAGCCCTCCAGAGAAGGCCTCCTGCTCCAACACTTGCAGCTGTGGGACCTAAAAGTAGGCAGTTCACCTACTTGAAAAATAAGGATAACAGTGCCCACACCATTCGGTTGTTCTGATGATTAACTAAGGTACCTTGCAGGTGAAATGCCTAGCACAGTGCCTGCCATATAATAAGCAGTTAATAAATAAATTACAACTGTCACAGGTCTAAAGAAGAATCCTTTAGAGAGGAAGTCAAACTGGGCAAGGTAATGCACACCTGTAAGCCCAGCACTCTGGGAGGCTGAGGCAGGAGGATCAAAACTTCGAGCCCGCCCTTGGCAACTTAGTGACATAGTGAGACTCTGTCTCAAAAAAAGAAAAAAAAAATTTTTAAAGGGCAGAAAAATGTAGCTCAGTGTAAAGACCCCAAGTTCAAACCCCAGTACTGACCCCCACAAAAAGTCAAGCATAAATTTATCACTCATGCTGGGAAAATATCCCTGAATACCTCCCCTGAATCATGATGGTTCAAGCACAGCTTCATTTGGGGGAGAAAGCACAAGAGTGCTGCTTATGTGGATAAGACAACCCAGTCCAAAAACCTCAAAATTTTGGACACTGCACACAAATTCTGTCCTAATTTGTCACTGATTTAGCTTTCCTACTAATTTACCAAAAACAAGTGGTTAAATACAAAAGTTTTGTTTATATATTGAAGTAGCAAATATATTACTCTGTAATTTTTTTTTTTGGTGCTGGGACTTGAACTCAGGGTCTCATGCATGCTAATCACACAACCTACCACTGAGCTACATCCCTGACCTTGTACTTTTTCTTACAGACTACTCATAATTTCCAAAGGTGGTCTTTTGGAGAAATAATGGCTCAGTAACTCAAATTAAGTCCTAGAATTCAGGATATTCAGTCAGTGATGTCTTTTCAACTTAAAGAAAAGATCTTTTTCTCTCAAGAAGAGATTAAAATACATACCTATTGAGGTTACCTTTAATCCAGACACAGGATTAAAAAATAATTTGAGATCACAAACCTCTTTGAGAATCTGCTGACTAACATGACCCTGACCCCAGAAATACATATTCACAAACTTCTGCATTCATGGGGAGTCACCGACACCCCCTGAAGTCTCTGTGTCAAATCAGAATATAAAATATTCACTAAATGTAATTACGGAATTAGAAGATTACTTTCTGAGAGAGATGTTAACTATTCCTAAATATAAATCCTACGAAGCGGGACTAACCACTCATCCTGTACTGTCTCAATCCCAACAAAACACAGGACCCCTGAGGTTTTACAGTGCAAATCAACCGCTTCACCCAGTCACACTTACAAAGCTGGACCCAAAGGATCTGTTTTTAATATAATAAATTTAATGCAGCCTATTTATTAATTTCCACCACTGTCCAAAACCTTTCTATTTAATTTCATCTTCAGCTGCTCGCATTTATTCATTATTGTCTTTAGAATTAATGGTATCCAGGGCCATGACAAGTACTTTCAAAGATCTGATACGATCCCACATAGGCTCGCTGAGCCTCGGTTTTCTCATCTGGATGACACAGATAACAGTGTCCACCAGGGTCACCGGTGGGAAGATTCGTGCCTATGGAACACGCAGCCTGTCAGCACACGGTATCATTGTTATTCTAAATGAACACCCGGGCTACTCTCCAGTTTGGATCACCGTGGAGCTCCCAGGAGTTAGCGTTCGGTACCCACCATCCGTGACCGGGGTAGGCCTGGGGCCGGAGGCGGGCTCCGGGGTCCTGGAGGTGCTTGGGGTCCTAGGCGAGTGCGGGAGTCCGAGAGTGGCTAGGGGTGCCTCGGTAGAGTTGAGGTCTTCCGTCGGCACCGCGGGGGTGGTCACAGACTGAGCGCTGAAGGAGGCCCAGCGGACCAGAAGCGCCAGCAGGAGCAGCTGGAGGCCCTGCGGCCCCATGGCCCAGCAGAACCCCGCGCCGCCAGCGCCGGGGGACCGTGCGTTGCCTGGCAACCGCGACAGCCAGCGAGAGGAATCATGGGAAAGGGCCCGGGAGGCTGCGGACTGGAGGGGAGGATCCCGGGCGCGGCCGGCGGGGACGAGGTGCAAGGGGCGGCGCGGGGGCGGGGCCGGCGGAGACCCGGGCCCTGTAAAGCCCACCTGTGGTCCTCTGCCGGCCTGCCCTGCTTGTTTAAAAAATACAGATTCCCGTGTACAACCTCACGGTATCCTGAACCCATAAGTCTAGGGCAAGGCCAGGAATCAGAATTTTTGTTTGTGTTTTTTGGGAGGTGCTGGGGACCGAACTCAGTGCCTCATGCTTGCTAGGCAAGCACTCTACCACTTGAGCAAAATCCCCAGCCTCATGAATTGGTATTTCTAACAAATGTCCAGCTTTGGTAAAAATTAAGTAGACTAATTTATAAGTCTTAAGGGGAAAACAAATCAAATCCAAGTGGAAAGTTACCTGAAGACCACAAGATTTAGGAAGGCTGCTCACTCCAAACTGGCTCGTTTAGAAGGGTCTGAAGACCACGGATACTGACTGTACCTTTGACACAGTCTCCTTACAATTCAGAAGTAGAGGTCAAAATTTTTAAACATATCATGATATTTATTCAAGAAATGTATTACCAATTCAGAATGCCAAATAATATAGCTGCCTAGTTTATTATATTTGTATGGCAAGGCTAAATCATCAAAGTGACATGGTTAGCACCTTTCTGTGGCATTCCAGAGACAGCGTATAAAAATATAATTAGATCACTCAAATGTGTAAGACAGATAGTTCCAAAACTTTTTTTTTTTTACAAAGGATTGTTTTATCATCTGACTGAAATTCTGGACTGCTTTTAGTAGTTGATGGAATATTTCGCTAATTTAAAAAGCCACTATATAGTCTACACCTTCACCTTGTAACCTATAAATTCAGGACTTGTTTGCCTTCTTTTCAAACTTCTTACTTACATGCCTCTACTTTCCTTTCTATTAATGTCTGTGAGTCACTTTGTCCTGTTTTCTAGTTTGATCGTGCATGTATATTTGTTATTGGGAATTGAACTCCGGGCCTTCACATTGAACTACATTCCCCAACCCCTTTTTTATTTTTTATTTTGAGAAAGGGTCTCACTAAGTTGCCCACCCTGGGCTGGAACTTATGATCTGCCTGCCTTCGCCTGGGATTACATGTGTGAACCACCATGCCAAACTTCTGGTTTGAAATTTTAAGCCTAAAATTAAATTAGGCTTAATTTTGGTTGGATTAAAATTTTGATAAAGTGCTCTGTGGCTCTGCCATTTTTGTCTTTATGATTATGTAACTTCTAAAAATCCTCTTAAAGTCTCACATTCCACAACTGCAAGCAGGGAAATCATCTTACTACCCCCTTTTGTCTAATCTTAACATTCAGTGGATGGCCCAAAAGTAATTTTGTGACATCTAACTTCTTACAAAGTCAAAATTCAGGTTGCATCAACTCAGTTTTAGAAACCTTAGGAGCACTGGAATATTCTTCTTCTCACGAGTGACCCGTTTTGGCCAGCGTTTTCATCTGTCAACTGAAAGCATTCTTACTCTCCTCCTTTGCCCTGACTTTTAGTAGGTTCCCTCCTTAGGATGGAGGGGTACTGGGAGTGGCTGAAACTTAGTTCCATATTTTGCCCAAAACCTCAGCATTTGGGTTGTGCATAAATGTTTGTGATTCAAAACTGTCCATCTGTCACTCTAGGGTTGTTGGCATTCATAATTTCTTATGGTCTGTGCCAGTGTGAGGAGGAATCAAAACAATTCAGCTTGTTGGAATTGTCACGTGGAAGCTGCCACATGAACAGACTGGAAAATCGGACAGAAAGAGTAGGTAGGCAGGAAGAAAAAAGCTAAGACTAACTTCACAAGGCAGTGTCTATCGTTTTGTTTTGCTCTTTGGTGTGGTTTGAGGTGAACTGGCTGTTGTTGTTATTGCTAAAATCATGGCTTCTAACCTGCTTAAAATGTGTTGGTGAATGCCTGTAATTCCAGCACTCGGGAGGCTGAGGCAGGAAGATCAGTTTGAGTTTGAGACCAACCTGGGCTACATGGTGAGTTTAAGGCCAGCCTGCACTACATAGTGAGACTCTGTGTAGCGGACCTAATATGGTCCACTTGAGCCAGAACGCCCAGCCGGACTGAGTTGATGTGACGCTGGGCGTACGAGATCCACCTGAGGGTTGTTGCTGATGCAACATAAGACAGAGTGGGAGCCGTAGCTAGTGGGCAGGCTGTTTCCCAGGAGAAGCTCTGCTGCGGCTGGTTCTTCCGGAGGGGGCTCGGCTGTCCTCGTCGAGGAAGGAGCTCAGGGCCTTGCTGTCGTCGAGGATGGCTGCGGTTGCTTTGGAGGAGCTCTGGTCGTCATCTCTGCTGCAAGCATCGTATCCTGGCTCCAGCCATCATGTGCAGACATGGACCTACATGGGACAGTGCTGTGGGCTCCCAGCCCTCAATTGGATCATTTGGGTCTCCAGTGCCTAGATGGGCATTTGGCACCTTCTGCATTTGGCTTCTGGGTGAATATTGTAATCTGTAAATGTCCTCCATTAAATCTGCTCTCTTACAACCATTGGCTCTAGGAAATCTAACTAAGACACCCTGTCTCAAAACAAGACATGCGTGTGCACGTACACACACACACACACACACACACAAAACAAACAAAAAGCCAAAATTTTAAAAAGGGCTGAGAATGAGGATGTAACTCAGTATGAAGGCCCTGGATTCAATCCCCAGTGCTGAAAAAAAAAGTATTGTTCCAGTTATTAAGTATACCCATCCATCTTACCCAAATAGTTTACAAACAGGGATAGGATCATCAAGTTTTACAAAGGATCTCTTTGGAGCTACAGGGAGATCAAGACTGTAAGCCCAGGCCTGGTGGCACAGGCCTATAATCTCAGTACTCTGGGAGGCTGAGACAGGAGGATCATGAGTTTGAGTCCAGTCTGGGAAATTTAGGAACTTAGTAAGACCCTGTCTCAAAATAAAAAAATGGGTTGTGGATATAGCTCAGTGTGAAGGCCCTGGGTTCAATCTGCAGTACAGGAAAACAAAACAAGGCCGTGGGAAGACAAAGGATTTGTCCTACCAGTTTGGCTGAAGAAACCTGTCCAGTAACTGATTTCTAGACCAGCGCCTGGAAGAAAATAACCTTCAGCTGCTCTCCCTCCACCCTCCCATGTGCCTCCCAACCACCAGGCACTATCCTTGTTCTTCAAGCGTTTTTGGAAGCAGAAGGGCTATTTGAGCAGAATTCATAGTTTCGAAAGGTCTCAAATTTACATTTGACCTTTTCTGAAAATGAAGTTGAACATACAATCTGAGACATCCACAGTCAGGCCTGAAATAAGAATTCCTTGTTTACTGTAAAATTTTAACATTGCATCCTATCATTGGGCCAAACTGTAATTGGAATAAACAAGTTGGCCTTTTTATAAAAGTCATTTTTGCTTTTAGTATTTTCAGATTGAAACATTCCTAATGCAACGGCAGGCCTAGAAAGAACACACTGGGCTGGCTCAGTGGCAGAGCTCTTGCTGGGCATGCGCAAGGCCCCACGGTGAGGGGTCTCAGGGGCAGAGGAGGACACAAAATCAAAAAGAAAAAGGAAGAGCACACTGTACTCTTCATCAGGATTACTCAGGTATTAACATCTTGCTGCCTTGCTTCTTTCTTTTCAGTGGGTTTATTGAGGGATAGTTTATATACTAGCCCTCAATAGTATAAATTGGGGGGGCAGTACAGTTTTCAGGTATAGGTTTTTCTTAGTCATCAACGTAAAGGTCTTTTCGATGTAGAATTTTATGAGTTTTAGCAAACACATATAACCACAACCCCAAAGTATAGGACAATTTCGGCACCCCAGAGGGTTCCCTCACGTACCTTTAACCTCTCCCTTTGTCCCAACGCCTGATGATATGGATTAGTTGCTGTCCCTACAGTCTGCCTTTGCCAGAAGTGTGCCTTTGTCACACTAATGGTGTGTACCTTTTGGCCTGGCTTCTTTCACTTAGCCTGAAATCTTTGAGATTCATCCATGTTGCCTGTGTCCATTTCTTCATTATTTTTCTTCTTCTTTTTTTTTTTTTGGTGGTGCCGGGGATCGAACTCAGGGCCTTGTGCTTGCAAGGCAAGCACTCTAATCACTGAGCTAAATCCCCAGCCCCATTTCTTCATTATTATGAAGCAATCAGCATGTTAGCATAAACACATAACAGCATATTTACCATCTTAACTATTTTTTAGTTAGTAGCATTAAGTGTATTCACAGATTGTTGTGCCATGGACTACAGAACTTTTCCATCTTGCAACACTGATATTCCTGTTTCCTCTCTCCCCACTTTGATAACAAACCACCTTCATGCTTTCTGTTTCTATTACTGTGACTACTTTGGTGCTTCGTCTGCATGGAATCATCCACTATTTGTGCTTTTGTGACGGGTTCATGTTGTAGCATTTGACAGGCTTTCCTTCCTTCTTTTTAATTTTTTTTTTTCAGCACTGGGGATTGACTCCAGGACCTTTACACTGAGCTACATCCCCAGCCCTTTTTGTATTTTTTGTTTTGAAACAGGGTCTTGCCAAGTCAATCAGTTGCCCAGGCTGGGACTGAACTCACAGTCTTCCTGCCTGAGCCTCTTAGACAGCTGAGCTTAGGTGTGGGCCACCACGTCTGGCTGCAATGTTTTTTTTCTTGTCCACTGAGCCATCAGTGGACACTTGGGTTGCTTTTGCCCCTAGGCTGTTATATAAGGCTATGATGAATATGAGTTCCATTTCTTTGAGATCCTGCTTTGAATTCTTCAGGAGATCTACTCAGAAGTGGTATCGATGGATCATATTGTAATACTATGATTAATTTTTTGAGGAGCCACCATCCTGTCTTCAGTGATGGCTGCACCATTTTACATTCCCACTAACAACACACAGGATCCAAGTTTCTCCCACACTCACACTTTTCTGAGCTTTCTGTAGCAGCCATCCTGACAGGTATGAAATGGTATCTCATTGCAGTTTAGACTTGGGTTTCCCTAATGATCACCTTTCCCTAATGTGCATTTTTTATGTGCTTTTTCGCCATTTATAGGTCTCCTTTGGCAAAACATCTGTTGCCTATTTTTAAAGTATTTGTTGTTTTGTGGTACAGTCATAGACGTTCTCATGTATTCTGAACATTATCCTCTTACAAGACAGAGGAAGAGGCCTGACATTCCCCAACAGGTACTTTCACTCCACACCTGCCCCAGGTCCTTGTGTCACCCTATGGCCGCTCTAAGGGATACACTGCTTGCTTCAGCTGCAACAGGGTTCAGCCCCAGACCCATCACAGACGGCTCCACCCACGTACAGTCAGGTATGCAAGGGGCCCTTCTGTACCAGTAATCACTCTGTACAAGCCCCCTCCCAGCAATCATCAGGGGCCCCCACGATGTTCCCTTTGGCTGCAGGGCTGCAGTATGAGTTCTAACAAAGCCTCTCCGAGGAGGTGCTTTTCTACCTATTTGTGATTTATGTCTGGAGTAGCTCATGCTGAGCTGGCAGGTAGACAGAGAATGACAGAAAGGAACAAAGAACTGCTGGGAGCTGCCATATCCGGTGGTGCAAAGAGTTTCTGAGGCCCACTGGTAACTGCTGGCTTTGAGTGACAAGAGAGGAGGGCCACGGACACTAAAAGAGCTGATAGCTGCTGCCATTCAAAGTTAGCACACTGTGATTTCTGTAAGCATTGAGTAAGATCCTCAGCTGCTTGGTGACATCTTAGAACACACGGACCCTCCCGTACAGAGGGCCCTACAGAAGAGGACAGATGGTAGCACTGGTGGGCAGCAGGCTCAGGAATCAGCCAGTGTCTGATTTCCATCTTACATGTGGCCAAGAATCCACACTAGCAGTGACATCATCAGATACATGATTTGCAAATGTTTTCTTCTGTTCCACGGGTTATCTTTCACTCTGTTGATTGAGTCCCTTTTTTTTCCTTCCTTCCTTTCTTTTTTTCTTTTTTCTTTGCAGTGCTGGGTAATTGAACCCAGGGCCTCACACATGCTGGGCAAGCTCTCTCTCTCTGAGCTACATCCCCGTCCCTTTTCAAAATTTTATCTTGAGATGGGGTCTTGCTAAATTGCTCAGGCTACCCTGGCCTCCTGAGTAGCTGAGGTCACAGCTGTGTGTGGCCATACCCAGTGATTTTTTTTTCCTTTGATGCACAGAAGTTTTAAAGTTTGATTGAATTCTGTTTTCCATTTTTTTTTCTTTTGTTGCCTGTCCTTTTGGTATCATATGCAAGTAATCATTGCCAAATCCAATGTCCTGAAGCTTTCCCCCTATCTTTGAGGAGTTTAACAGTTTTCAATTTTATATTTAGGTCTTTAATCCATTTTGAGTTCATTTGTGCATGCAGAATGGGGTAAGGTTCACATTCATTCTTCTGCATGTTTTCTCAGCACCATTTGGTAAAAAGATGTCCATCCCCCATGGCTTAGTCTTGGCAGTCATGTAGAAAACTATTTAACCATTTATATGCTGGAGTTTCTTTTACTTCATCCCTTTTTACCGCTGATAAGTGTCCCACTTGCTAGTTGATGGAATTTTTTCCCAAATTTCAGTGGTTATAAATAAAGCCACTAACACACATTCATGTATAGACTTTCTATGGACATATATTTCCATTTTTCACGGGTACACACCTAGGAGTAAGATTTCTGGATTTTATGGTCAATGTGTGTTTGCAAAATTAAGAAACTGCCCAAGTTTTTTCCAAAATGACTATCCTATTTGTATTCCCTCCAATGGTGTACAAGAGTTTCAGCTCTGTCCCATGCTCACAAGCACTTGGGATGGTCAGTTTTGTTTTCATTTTTGTTTTTAGCTATTCTTATAGGCTATTCTGGTGGTGGTGTCTCACTGTAGATTAATTAGTTGAATTTTAATAAATCCAGTCCTCCTGCAAGTGTCCATTTATGTTGCGCTTTTTTTTTTTTTTTTTGAGAAAGGGTCTTTCTATGTAGTTCAGGCTCACCTTGAACTCACTGTGTAGCCCAGGCTGGCCTCGAACTCTTGGCAATCCTCCTGCTTCAGCCTCCTGAGTGCTGGGATTCCAGGCATGCACCACCACACCCAGCTTTACATTGCATTTTAATCTTGGGAAGCCAGAAGCATTTGTCACATGTTAAATGCAGAAATGAATTCTTCACTTTTCTGTACACAAGGAACCTCAAAAAAATGGAAGTGGGCTGGCCTCCTGGTTCCACTGAGATACACTGTACTCTCCTTCCTCTGCTTCTATTTTGGTTTTCGTGTTGTAAACATGTTTTCATCCTTGTCCTGGGGACCTGCAAGTAGTTCCTCTTTTATTCACTTCCTACGAGCAGCATGTTGTGAATTCTCCTTGACCCATGAACCCATCTGGTCGTGCCCTGTCCTGCGTGGAGACATTCCAGCCTCAGCTGGTTTTAAAGCAGGTACCTTTTGTGAACCCACATGTATTGGAAAGAGCATAGAGAAGAAAAAGCGAACACAGGAGTGGATGGCAGCCTTTGGACATTGGTTGGAAGTCTCAGCCTCACAGAGCTGAAGTATGTACTCACTGATGGAGATACTGAAAAATGTGGAAGGTGCCTGACACTTCAGAGTTACTATAGCCATAAGTTCTGGGGTGGAGCAAACCTTAATTCCAAACCTGGAGAATCCCCAAGTCCCTGCACTACTGTCTGTTCATTTCAGAGCAAAAAAAATGCCTAATACAAAAAGATGAAGTTTGTTACATCTGTTTGGACAAAGATTCAAACTGCTACTCCTTTTACCTAGAGTTCACCTATGAATTCTTGAAAACAAACAACATGAGTTCTTCCAGTGTGACTCTGGCCACAGGTGGCCTGGAAGAGGTTTGCGGTTTGCCTTGAGGGGACAGCAAGCCATCACTCCTCTGTCCCCACCTCACGTGAGTCTGCCTGAAGGTTCCTCTGAAAACTGTCTCAAGACACATGAGGCTGGCGACCGTAACAGCTTCTTGAATCTCTTGTGCATGTACTACTTCTTGATTAAAAACAAATTAATTTTTAAATTAAGTAATCACAGCACTGCCTTCTATCATAACATTCTTACATACCATTAAGGGAAACACTTAGAAAATAACGCGAAAATTCCTTCCTCCCATCAGCCTTGTCCGATGTTTCCTGCTTGAACTAGATTTGAAAGTAAATTACAAACAAACAAAAAAAGTGCGTATTGTTTTCAAGTCTTTAAAAATTAGACTCAAATTGTAATATTCTCTAGCTGGACAGCCAAGAAGAGTATCTATTTGAGAAATTAATTAAAATGTATCTCAAAAGAAAAAATGTATCTCACTGTTCTTAGAATTTTTCAACAGATAGCACAGAGGGAAGCTGGCGCCTGTTGGGTAGAATTACTTGGTCACGTGATTGATCTAGCTCTCTGCTTGGAATTTGCAAAACAAAATCTTTCCGGGACCGCCCCAGAATTACAGGATCATGGTAAGAGACCATCAGAGAGATGTTCATTTATTGCTCCTACTTCTCCTTCAAATCTCACCTGCCATCGGAGGCCTTCCTCCCCCGACCCACCAAGGAAGTGCGCCCCCTTGGGCGTTGGGTTTTGGGTTAATCCTATTCAGTCCTTTATTAGTTGGGTGACTTTGAGCAAGTTACTTGACCTCACTGAACGTCAAGCCCTTCCCCTGAAAAGTAGAGAAATGCCTGGCTTGGAGGACAGTTGGAAGAGTTAGAACGAGGTGTACAAGCACTCAGTGAAGGGTCTGGCAGCATGCAGCTGCTCCATAAAGACTAGCTCCTAGCCAGGTGAGGCGGCACACACCTGTAATCCCAACACTCAGGAGGCTGAGGCAGGAGGATCACCATGTGTTTGAGGCCGGCCTGGGTTACATAGTGAGTTCGCGGCCAGCCTAGACAACATACCGAGACCCTGACTCAAAAAAAAAGAGTAGGTCCTAAGTCTCCCTCTCACACACTTCTCACACTGACTTTAAATTCCTCAAGCACGGTTAGGGATTTAGCTCAGTGGTTAGAGAGCTTGTCGAGCAGGCACAAGGTCCTGAGTTCTTTTCCTTTGTTTTGTTTTAAGGTCCTGAGTTCGATTCCCCAGCACCACAAAAAAAAAAAAAATAGAAAGAAAGAAAGAGGAAAAAAAAGAAAGAAAAGAAAAGAAAAATCTACAATAGAGCTCAGCTAAACTCCAGCCCTCCCAAGACCAAGCAGGATTGGTCTATCTTAATAAATTCCGCAAAGGCAGAAACTGGCTCTTATTGATCTAGCCTTCCTGACTTCTAATAAATGACTGACACTGCGAGGACACTCATGGGTGGAATTATTATAACTTTCTGAGCTTCACTTCTTTACC
>PVJO010019036.1:0-35366 GCA_004026905.1 Hystrix cristata | reverse complement strand
ACCTAAATGCCCAACAACCAACGAATGGCTAAAGAAAATGTGGTTTTTCTACACAATGGAGTACTACACTGCCATAAAAAAGGATAAACTAGAGTCATTCATATACAAATGGGTGTTTCTTGAGAACATACTCTTAAGTGAAATAAATCAGACACTCATGAGCACACATCGAATTGTTTCTCTGATATGAGAAACCATAGCTGTAAATAAGGACAAAGAGGTGTAATAGATATTATATAAAAGGAGGATGATGTGCAGAGGAGAGGAGTACTAGAAAGAAAGAAGGGGAAAAGTAGAAAGGCAACAGGGGAAAGAGAGGGGAAAGGGAAAATATGGAAAATGATGAATGAACCTGCTGTAAATACGGAGGGAGGGAGGAGAGGGAAGGGGCGGGGGAGAGGGGGGAGAACCAAGATGCACCATGTATAGGTACAGAATAAATGTAATGAATGTGACCATTGTATGTAGAATGTACCAATACATGTTCTTGGTTTAAAATTAAAAAAAAATGTCCCTACATACATTTATTTATTTTGGAAACAATTTATATCTATAAATATATATATATTCAAAAGACTCAGTTTCTTTGAGAAAAAAAACTCAAACTATTAAAAAATCAGGTAGAAACAATAAATGTTGCTGAATTCTTCATTTTTCTAGTATTTCAGCAAAAGATATTAACCAAAAATTCAGAGCCGAAAGACCTTTAATGACCTTTTGTTTCAAGTCTATCTTCTTCTTTTGTTACTGATATTTAATGCCCAGACTGAGACTATTACCTAACGATCTTGACCTAATAACCTTTGGTAGTATTGGGATTTGACTTGTGTATTGCATAGAAAAAAATCTACCTGTTATTTATTTATTTTAAAATACTTTAAATCAAAATCTTTCTAAGTGATTTCATGAGGAATTTTGAAGAATAATCAGGAACATGTAATGATTTTAGTATTCACAGATAAGTGGCAGCACACATTTATAAATGGCTGAACAATACACCCATTCTCACTGAATGCAAAGTAACGTATTGGCAAAAGAAGAATTCTTGTCCATGTAGAGTCCTCATATTTGAGTTGCAAAAAGCCTTTTTTACCTGCTACTTTAGTTCTCTTCATTGTACAGGGTGAAGAAGCAATTGGCACACGGACTCTATGGGCCATAGGTTCTCAATCATGGCTGATTTTGCTCCTTAAGCGGTATCTGGCAATGTCTGGAGACGTTGATTGTCAGACTTAGAGTTATGTGGGCTGCCACTGACTTAGTAAACAGAGACCAGGGATGCTGCTGGGTATCGTCCTATAATGCACAGAACAACACTCCTCAAATGAAGGATTGAGCTAAAATGCCGATGGTGCTGAGGGAGAGCATCCCTGTTGTAGGAGACACTCAGGTTTCTTTATCAGAAAGTTTGTAGGGAGGATTCAGTATACAAATAAGACATTTGGAGTTCTCCAAATGGAGAAGGATTTTTTTTTTTAGGGGGGTAAGCTACAAGCAATAGTTTCTATGTGTTTAGAAAGCTTTTAACCACAGATGAGCTAGAGATGAAATGTGCTTTCCCATTTTTAGAGAAATCCCCACAGGTCACATCCAACTTCCTATTTGCTAAGTCAGATGACCAACTGTTCCACATAAGTGCCTAGAGATTTGGCATTTCTGAACCTCTGTCTATGATACTTCTTTTCTGGATTTTCCCTCCCTGTTACTGCCTGTCTACCTATCCCAAAGGACCCAAGTCAGAAGTAATTCTGACTGCAAATACATTTTCTCAGTGCCTTGGTTTCCTATCATTTCTTTTCTCGTAGGATGAACTCATTTCCTATCAAGGATTTTGTCTTTGCCATGTCATGATTTTGACCAGCACGCAACTTGGACAGTCTTTGTTTTCCATGGTGGCTTATTCAGTAGATATTTTGAGAATGGAAGCTTTTATAGTTTCTCTTGTCAGTGAAGCTCTACCTCTGTGGATGGGCGATTGGAGAAAAGTCCTGCTTATGTCCTGACTTTCCTGCAATAGTGACTGAAATCCACAATACAGTGGAAAACTGAGCCAGAATAATCAGTTGCCAATGTTCTCTGTCTTACAGAATCAGTCTGAGCCTTCCGCTCCCTTTCACTAAGTAACTGAATTGATGCCTTCTGCCCCCTGCATCCTTCATTAGTACATTCTGGGGAAGGCACAACCCCCTTGAGCCCCTGGACTGAGTTTAGAGCTCTAATCTCGCCTACAAAAGCCATTTGGATCCAAACCCATTGTCCAAGTGGCCATATTCTTTAAAAGACAGCTTACTGTTTCTCTTTATTTGGACTAAATGGGCAAGACTTTTTCTATGAAAGAGTATTACTGAGTGGTTCTACAATTTTTACCCCAGAACTCTCACTAAAAGGATATCTTGAGAGAAGATTCTAAAATAGAGTTTAATGGATTTTTCAAGAATGTTTTCTTTAGCCATATGTGCTTGCCTCCTTTTATTGCGACTTAGCAATAACTTCATATTCAGTTTGGTTGCCCTAGTCAGTTTCTATGCTGTCTTGTGCAAAAGAAGAAGATGTGTAGAATAAGGAAGGAAGGATAGGGAAGAGAAGAAACAAAGCCTTGTTTCCTGCCGATACGTTGTATAATCCAAGGAATCCTTTGTCCTCACTAATAGGTATTTGAAGCTGCAGACCATACTTGGAAATGCCATGAGTACAGAGTTCTCTATTTGCCAATTTGGAAGAAGAGTTTGGAAAACACAACCTCAAACACTTCAGTCATCCACTCGTATCTCTGAAATACAAGCACTCTGTGGCTGCTTTTGTTCTTGGAATCATTCTGTAGGTTTAGGAATATCTCTCCTTCTGGAACATTTCTTGGAACATTTCTTGGAAATTCTTGAATAGAAATTCGAAGAAAAAATGTTCTGCCTACCATTGTTATCTGAAGAAATGTGGATCTTGTTTTTCCTAATGAATTGTTTTCTTTGCATTCCATAATGTCATGCTAATTCCATAATAAAAGGCAAAGAGTTCTCCAACAGTCTTGATATATAATTATTAAATAAATTCTTCCAGGTCTTCTTTTTATAAATGCATTTATGTGATATGGTACTTGAGGACTGCATCATCTTAACACACCCTCCCAAAACAATCAGCTTTCCAGGAAAGGATTAAGATGGTCTGTAGATTTGTCCTTCGATGTGATGTTGAAAATTTTACAAATTAGAGGCATCACAATGCTACATAACTGCTGCTTGAAATTGTACTGCTGCTGCAACCACAATTTGTAAGGAAATGTTTATTTAAAGAGCAAGTGAAAGCACTGTGGAGAAAGAAAAACAAACATCACCGCTAGTCCTAGACTCTTGGGGTCTGGGTGGGTGAGATTATTCTAGAAAGCCTATGAAAGAAACTGTAGTGTCTGTATGTAAAAAAAAAAAAAAGTGAAGAAAAATATAGAATGAATGTAAAGCAATATTCATAAATTATTTTTCACATAGGAAACCCCTATATTTTCCTCATTCATTTTCTATTGGATTTGAGCCAGAAGACAAAAATTAGGGCTATTCAGAGGAATAGCCCTTGTTGGAGTCAGACTAGAACCTTGTCTAAAGACAGCACCACTGCAGCCAAGGGGAATCACCTTCTTTACTCACTATTTTGTTATCCTTACTCCCAGAACCCCCCTTTTTTGGCTAACAAATACCTTAATCTCAAAATAATTCAGACTTTTATTCACTTTCTATGCAACCAAAGCCACCAGGATTTCCCTTATTGTGTTTAATGACTTCTCAGTGATGGATTAGGGGGATTAATTCACATCACCTGACACATAGAGCATGCTATACAAATGTAAATTGTTACTATGCTCTGAATGATTGACTGCAACATTTCTTTGGCTGATTTGGCTGTAGATTAAGAGCAGAGCTTTCACTGGTGCTCAGCCCTCAAGTATTTCTTGTTTCACAGGGCTCGCAGGTGTCCCTCCTTGACTCCAGGTAATGAAACTCTGCGAGTCCAGGACAGAGAAGTCCAGTTAGCTTTTAGGGCTCTAGCATTTAGGCAGCACTATGCATCTGTTGCAGTTGCAATTCCCTTCATCAGGAGAAAAGCTCAGAAATCCTAAAAAAATAAACTAGAAGTTCCTGGAATGCTTAAGGAGTAAATGTGCATGCTGTGTTTGATAGAAAACATTTAAGCCAAGATTTCCAAATGATGATGGCTTATGAGCTGATGCATCTTCACCAGCCCCTTTCAGGCTCAATTTACTTTCCAGCATATTGTTTCTTAGAAAAGTTGTTTCTCTTGGCAATACAGTCAGGGGCCCTCCACTGGAGGTGCACAGGCTAGGTATCAGCAATATTTCACTTTTTCATTTTTCTCTTTAAGTTAAATTGGGTGAACCAGATGGTCCCATGTGGGTTTTTTAATATAGGTGGAGATCAGACAAATTACTTATTTTCTCACTTTGAAACCAATGATCTCTAATGTCTCTTACATCTTATAAGCTTGATTTCTCAGAGTTTTTTGCATACTTTATGTAGCAGATTATATGACTGGAGACATTCAGAGTGTGTCTAAAAGTCTTTTAAAATCACCACACAGCAGAGGAGAACCTACAGGGACAGGGATTATCTAGAAAAAGTATCTCACTGTTCAGTTGGGATATTTTTGGCTAAGGTTATGCAGTTGTAAAATGTGTTTGTAGAAGGAAGCACATGTATGAGTTGGTTTTCTCCTGGTTGCTTCTCTGTGGTTGGATAAATTGTTCATTGTGGAAGACAATAAGTTCTGTCTTTTCTATTAAAGCGGTTTGTCTTTATCTCTGGCTCTGGCTTGCCTTGAACAGCCCTTTCTAAACATACCAGTCACAAAGTTGCCTGCTCAGTTCACTCCCTGGGAACACAGCTATAAACCAACGGTGGCTTATCAGTAGCCAGGACTTTCTGTTTTCCGCATTCCCCTTCCCTCCTCAACCCCCTTCCCTTTAATAACTTTTCTGATCTCCCCACTTCTGTGCCACCTGTTAGCCAGTCAGGACAGACTGTGAACCTTCTACCCAGCCAATGAGGAAGAAGTCGGCTACCCCCCTTCTTTGTTCTGCTATCCTATGCTGGTTTTTCTTCTGCAGAGGGAAAACTGTGTCAAGGCTTCTTATTTTGTGTCTGAGTGCATTCTTTTTGGCACTGACATATTGAGTCTTGGGTCTTATTTGCAACATTATCAACACCAAAACTCGCATCAATCTTTTCCTTAATTTGTTTTAATTATAATTTTCCCTGTAAGTAAACATGATACACATGTGTTGTTTACATAAACATGTTTTGATTTACCTGATGCAAGGTCAGGTTCATGATGTCTGTAAGATGAATTCTACAAAGAACCTTCAGAGAACTCAAAGTCTAACTTTCTTAGTTCACAAATGAGGAAATTGAGCTTCAGAGAGACTAATTATTTCACTCAAGATAACACAGTCAGTAACCAAGGAAGAACTAAACTCCGACCTTCTGACAATTAACCCAAGACGGTGTATATTCTATTTGGGTTGTTCTTCTCTGCTGGAGCCAGCCCCAGTCAGCGGCATAGTTCCTGCCCCAGAAGAGCCAGCCTCTCACAAGCGAGTCCATTTGTTACCATGTAGTAACATCGTGGTGCATATAGTTAATAATTCTGGGACAACTTTGGTATCTATGCCTACATTTTCTTCACTATAGACTGAGCATCCCTAATCTGAAATCCAAAATTTAAAAAAAAATGCTCTGAAATCTGAGTGCTGATGTGACACCATAGTGGAAATTTCTAGCTCATGTGATGGGAGGCAGCCAAAACTCAGACTAAAATTACCAAGACTGTGTATATAATGTGTAAGAAACATAAGTGAAGTTCATGTTTAGACTTGGGTTTTAACCCCAAGACATCCATTATGTACATGCAAATATTCCAAAATTTGAAAAAAATCCTTGAAATCCTTGCATAAGGAATATATAACCTATAGTATAAATTGTTGCTTTTTTTTAAAGTCTCTATATTTGTGTTTTCAATTTAGCATACAAATAATGTACTAGATCATTCTTCTAGAACCAGTAAAGCTACAGTAGGAGGAAAAACTGTGCAAATTCAAGTTAGCAACAAGGGGTAATTTAGAGGGTTAAAATTTCAAATGCCACATATTTCACTCATTTATTTAATTTTGTCATCACCAGGAAAAAGAGATGGGGGTGGAAGAGCTATCTGGGCATCATGGATATTTAATTTATTTAATGTAAAAGAATAACTTTTTTTTTTTTTTTTTTTTTTTTTTTTTTTTTTGCTTCCAGCATTGTCATTACAGTTCAAAAGGGTTTACTGTTTATATTCAATTCTGGGTGAAAAGGACAATTTGTTCCTCTTCAAATATTTCTGAAGGGTTTCAGGATAAATCTGAAATACGTCTGCTTTTAAATTACGCAGTTTTTCGCAATAACCTTAAAAGTTAATTGAGGATCCGCATTCACAGTCCCCGTGCCGGGGAAGATTAAAATAATACTCGTACAGATGCCCGCTCCCCTTTTAGTGTCCATACTGGGAAGTACGATTTCCAATACAACCTGAGCATAAACACAGACGAAACTTTCTACAAAAGCCGCTGTGGTTTCCACACATGCTTTCGGAACTATCATGCGGGCGCGCGGCCCTGTAGGAATAACCGTGGACACTGCTTCTTGACGCACATCTTGGTTCCTAATTCAGAAGCTCTGAACACCAAAGATAAAAATGATGCCCTTTGCAGTTGCCTCTGAGATACTGAAAATAATCTGTAATATAGAAGCTGACCTTTGATGATTATTTAAAGAGTTTATTGGGAAATGTGACTGCCCTGGAGGACAGTCTGTTGAGAGACTGGGGCTGAAATTCTGTACTTGCCCAAAACTAAGAAACAAATATTCCAAATAAAAGTCTAAAGGAAAATACAAGGCACTCATGCTTTGCCATTTCTTCGACAAGACTGACTAAGCCACTTGCCAACTCCCAGACAGTGGGTACCGGGGACACTGTGCTGATCAGGACAGACACAGTCCAACCTGCTCTGAGCAGGTGAGTAAGGGGACACGGAGAATTCAGCGAGCAACATCATCGTAGTAAGTGCCATGAGAGGGCTGAGATTCTCAGCATGACTTCCAACATGAGCTAACCACACATGGACATTTAAGTCTGAATTTCTGTGGATAAAACTCAGGCTTCGCAGTGGTATAGAAACTCTACAGGTAATTCTGGATGCCATGGAAACACATGCTAAGACAGTGGCTCTCAAACCTTCGCAGGCATCAGAATTGCCTCTAGACTTTTAAAGCACAAATTCCTGCTCAGCACACTCAGGGCTTCTGACACACAGGTCCAGCGGATGGGGGATTAGAATGTGCATCTCTAACAACGCCTAGCAAATATTAATGTTGCTGGTCATGGGATGATATGTTGAGAAACACTGTGGTAGCAATAAGTATCCTAGGTTGTGGGGCTGAACTAGGATTCCCAGAGTGGGTCCTATTACCCGCCCAGGCTGAATCAGAGTTAGGGAGGAATGTGAGAAGAGCGGAGTTCGTGTGTATGCTGTGGTGGGGGACAAGAGAAGACCGGAAGAAATGTTTTGCTTCCAGGAAAAAGTTGAGCAATGACCCGGAAGTAGTTTTGACGAGCACGATGGATGTTCAACCTACCCACTGCCAGCTGGTTCTGAGGGCAGAACAGCCCTACCAAAAAGTCTGGGTCATAAACTGAGTGTACCCACTAAGTGGTGATAGAATTTGATCACATTCACCCTTTCGTAGATTGGATGTGATTGCGTTACTGAACATGGATTGAAGTTGGGCAAAACTAGAGAAAGTTTAAGTAAGAAGCTTTTGCAGTTTTCAAGCAAAAAAAAAAAAGATTGCAAATGGATATTGGATGGATATTGGCAGATGGGAAGGAGATGAATGGACAGGCTCCAGGGACAAATGAGACGGAACAGACAAGCAGGATTTGGTGACTGACCGAAGAGCAGAGGGAGATTGGGAATGGAGGCTGGATGTGGATCTGGCTGCTGGATGTTACTGATACTTTCCCACAGTGTAAGGAGTGAGAAGTAGGTCAACTCTGAGTTTGGACACACAGAGGTTGGACTTGGAGGTTGGGGACCTTCCAGTAGAGGCATACAAGTGGTGGGCAGCTGAGCAGACTGGAGTGCATCATGAGGTGGAGGTAAGTGTGGGAGGTTATCAACATAGAAAGGGCAGGGAGAGACATAAGAATAAGCAGGGGGATATAGAATGAGCAGGGAAACAGGAACATGGAAGGACTGCGGAGTTTTGAGGTTCTGGAGAGATTTATGTGGCTAAAGTCAAGACAATTATGTTCACTGTAGGATAAATGATCACAACTCACATGTCTTAGAAGTACAGATGACTACATAAATATAAGAGGGGTTTTCATATGAGTGCCCTGTAGAGGGTTTCTTCTGCAGGTCTGCATATGAATGAGATGAGACTGTTTCTTGTTACTTCTGGGAGAGGTGACGTTCACCTTCTTTTCTTCACCAGTATCTCCAGGAGGAGAGGAGCCTGGCAGTCTACTACAGCAAGGCTAGGTCAGGGGGAATCCTGGGAGAGGAAGCAGGCTGCATCAGCTCAGGGAAAATTCATATTCTCAAATGTTGAGTTCTAAATTAGTCATCCAAAAATATTAAGTGGCCGTTAGGTGTAGGAAAACACTTGAACCCTAACATAGTGCAGGGTGAAGGGAGACGTGAGATGTGGTTCCATCCAGATGGGACTGCACTGTTTATGGTACATATTCTGTTACCTGGTTTGGGCCACTACCTTTACCTATATCTAGAAGGAATGCGGATTTAGAATTTAACAACAACCATCAAAACAACAAAAACATACAACAAAGAAAAAACAAAACCCCTCAGGGAATGTGTTTCACTGAGATATGATATGACAATTTTAAAGTCAAGAATTTCTGGAACAATGCATTATGTAGTTGCAAACAATGTCATCTGATACAAATTAAACAGTGTATAAATGAGTCAATATTGAATAAACAAGCAAAAACAAAAGCAAAACAAAGCTCCCATCCTACCTGTTTTCCATCACTCAGACTTAGTGAGGTTTCCATTCTTCCAGAAAGAACAGCAAGATCTGGGACTGTCAGGAGCTCTTCCCTTCTCACCCGCCCTCACCCCTAACCCCGCGGGTGTGTTGGGCCGCACGGTCTTGTTTCTCTCCCGGCACCTGCTTCCCGGACGCCAGGAGCAAATGCACAAAGGTGGCGGGCCAGCCTGAGCGGGCCTCCTTTCTGCATGTGAATCCGCACAAGCACAGAGGCAACAGCCCTTTCTCTTTCAGACTTTTTTTTTTCTCACTTTGTCCCATTTTTTTCTGTCTTTAATTTTTTTGGGGGGAGGGGTCATGAAAATGCTTCTCACAACACTACAGATTTCCAGTGTTACCATCTGAAACAGTCCTGCTTTCAAATTCACCAGTTTCTAGGGGTCTGTGGAAACACCCCTCACTGTTTCAGCAGCTATGATTTAGGCTCTTGACCGAAGCGCATAGAGCCTAATGGGAAACAGAACTGGGTTCCTTCAGAAGCAAGTATCAGCAACACTTTAGTCATTGTGCGTCCTATTTTTGCTTCAGTTTTAAATGATATATCCATTTTAAACCTAAGAATATATTTTGAAACATCTTTCTTCACACACTTGACATCATCCTTCGCAATCAAAACTGGGCATGGTTAAACTTTTAAACCATAGTGCTAATCCAATCTATCAAATTACGTGGTACTGAGAAGCCATAAGACATTCTCTACTAGAATATCATCTTTACGCACTGAAAGAAGCAACAAGCAGAGTAAATGTAATACAATTTAAAAACCTTCCATTTTTATGACTGTTTGCCTTTTCACATCAGGTAAGACCTGGTCCCTATTCAGCTACTGAAAAGTCTGAGGTGGTGGAGGGCATCCGTGTTTCTCCTTGTGAAGTTTTATATGTACTTGATACATCTCTGTTCTCGGCGTGGACCCTGGTGATAGTCAGAGTTAATCAAGAGCACAGCTGGGAAAGGAGCAACTGCAGCCCTAGCTTCTGTCCAGGTATCGCACACATAAACCCAAACTGGGGACATAGCTGCCCTGTCCGCACCGTTACAACCCAAGAGAGGAAGAGAGAGGACAGACATATCTTACCATTGTCGTTGCCTTGCTTGATTTCCTCTGCTGTCCGATCTATCAACACGTACAAAGACCAAACTACGCAGGTGATGGCGATAACATGGAATGTGACAGAGCAGAATATTTTCCTCCTTTCACTCGTGGTCATCTGTAGTTTTTCCCACTGCAATCAGAAATGAGTTACACAAAACTGAATTTTTAACTAGGAAGCTTTACTTGGATTTTACTTCCAAAACACAGATTACACATAGAAGGAGAACACTGTGGTTTTGCAACTTTGGATGACACTGTAATAGTCAAATGAATCTTTGTGGTTGAAAAGATATGAAGTCATAAGCTACAGACTTAAAACAAAAATAGTTTCTTATTGTCCGAAAGAATGAAATCAAATCATTTCTTGTTTTTGCCAGTCTTTGTCTTGCTGGGGAACACGAGCGAGGTAGTTTTAATGTTTTACTATTTTTAGAAAATGTTTCCTTTTTCAGTTTCTGCCTATCACTTCTTTGTGTTAGTCAGTTGTCGGTAGTAATGGGTAACGTGTTCTTCTTGGATTATTATGTCATAATGACATAGTGTTGCATTCTGGAATATGTGAGTTTAGCAAGTGTTTGATTTGGTTGATATCTGCAGCGGAAAGTCAACATTTTCTGTTCACAGCTCTTTAGATAAAGAAATTTTAAAATCGGGGCAGTGGAAGAAAATCTGTCAAAGCCTCTTTCCTAGTGGCCTTGATTTGTTGCTGCAAAGAGAGTTGCAAATACTCCAACTGTCAGCGTCCCTTTACCGTGCCCCTCAGAAAGCTGAGGGGCTGCTTTCTCTGTGTGAGAGGGAAAGAAGACTGAAAATTTGTCAAAGTGAGGTTTATATGAGGGAAGGTTGCCATACTTCAAAAAAATAGACCTCACAATAAATTTTAATGTCTTTACAGCCACAGTGTCACTTCATTTCCATGTTAGGAATTATGCCTTTATTTTTCTTCAGCCCACTGTATTTCCACAGAAGAATCAAATCACTGTGATTTTATTAGAGATGAGCAGATATACAAAACTTCTAATGGTCCGTGCCTCTTTATATTATCGTGCTAAAGTAAAATCTTTAGAACTTGATAAGACTCTATTTCTCTCAGCAACACACACATAGAATTTAGTACACAACTCAACAGAAAGCCAGAGTGTATGAACTATGGTGCACAACGTCCTGGACCTGCCTCCAGTTTGGGACAGCGCTGGCCTTTCCTCCTCTCTCTGGGCTCCAGGGTGCCTCCTCTTCGTGAGAAGCAGATTGTGGCACAGGCAGTGACAGAGGGACCAAGGGACAGAGAACCACTTTGCACTTCTTTCTTTATTAACAGGCTCATTCTGTTGGCGTTGACATTGTTCCTAACTAAAAGGTGCCTTTTGCAACCTCCTCAGCAGAGGAGAAAGCCCACTATTTTTCACCAATGAGATATCAGCAGACACACACAGGGACATCAAAGAAGTGACCCCTTTTTTGGCTTTCCTTTATTTTTTTCTTCATTGCTATCTGGAAGTCATAACAAACAGATCAAGTATCAACAATCATCTTACAACCTCAGAGGAAAAGACTTATGAATTGGAGGTACCTCAACCCAGTTAGCCACAGGCAGTCTCTGGGCCTCCTTTTTTTATGTGAGGGAAATAAGGTCTATCTCATAACTGCATAAGTATCAAAAAGATACTTCCTAACTTCCCTCACAATCTGAGAGTTAAGATCCTGTAATTTGATGTGTAGAAGAACACAATAAAGTCTGAGCTTGACGATTCAGAGAGCTTTCTAAGCTTTTTGGAGTAAAAAGTTTTATTTATAAACATTACCCCTTGTTTCCTCTTACTGCCAAACCATCACATAACTTTCCCTATAAAGATCTATTTGAGCTAATTAACAACTTACACCTTTTCCTCTACTGTTCATCTTTTTTTCTCATCAAATAATGTCATCTATCTTATTCCAAGTATAATAATGGAGAAATCTTAATAGCATAGTTAGGGAATACATGGATATTCCATTCTAGACTCTATTTTGAATTAGTGAGTATTGAATTGAAAATATTTTAATGTTACTCCTTCATTTATTAGAAGTTCACATCATATCTGTGAAAGGTTGATTTTTAAAATCTTGTTTGGCACTGATTTATTGTAATTTTAATCAGAATAACCTGTATAAAATTATGGAAGATAATTTTGTAGCAGCATTTTGGAATTTAATAAATACCTCTGAATCACTTCAACATTCAGTTTGACTAAAGACCAAGTGCAAGATGGCGCCGAAAAGCAGCTTTAGATGTGGAGATGCCCAAAATGCACCGGGATATGTACGAGAATAAGTAGCAGAATAGACCAAATAGACAGCTTTAACGTCCCCTTAAAAACTGGGACTTCTTCTATCTAAGGAGCACCTTGATGAAATGACCGAGAACATTACTTAAACTTAATGAACCTCAAGCAGGAAAATACCAGTGGTGCTGACAGGGATGGAAGAAATAATTTGTAAAGATTTCTTCTAATTCCAGACTGTGGATGTTCCAAGTTATCACTTTTAACCGACATTACAAGTAGTATTTTAAGAGAGAAATGAAGGGTAAGGGGACCATCAACCTTGCCAATTTATACAGCCTTACAGGATGCACTGAGAAACTCACTAGACAGCAGGGGTGTAAACGTGGCGCCACAGCGCCCTCTTGCGAGGAATCGTGTTCGTGCACCTACACTCCGTAGGCGGCGCCGGGGAAATTAAGGTCCGTAGAAACTACCGGTTCATTCACACTGCTTGTTTAGGTTATAAACAAACTTTCAGTACATTTCGCAGACCTTCACGGTGAAAAATAAATGCAGAAGGAAAGGATAAAAATCCTTATTTTAACAAAGCTGTCATAAAAGTGCTGTAATTTAATATCTGTGATATTGAAATATTAAATTGCCAGTTCGCCCAATTTGACAGGAGAGTGACAATCCGCAGAAACTCGCGCAACTGTCGGCTCCCTTGCGCGGCTTTGTGCAGCCGTGTGCCAGTCATGCTGGGCACACCAGGTGTACGACGTTATCGTTACACTTTTCCGGGGGCCGCCAGGAGAACCTCTTGGGGTTCTTAAAGTCTGTTCTCCTGATCGGCAGCAGCAGCATGGAGCATTGCTAGAGACGCAAATTCTTGAGCTGCACTTCTGCGATGACTATGTTGGCTCTTCCCACAGGGCGCTCGGAAAATACAAACTGTTACCTCTCATTGGCGAAGCAATGGCGAAGCCTCCGCCGCTGGGAACACCTCGCCTTTGCCTCCCACTAGCAGAGGACCCTCCCTTCCCTCCCCCGGGCTACACCGAATATTCAGTCTGCAGGCCTCTCACTTTTAAGGAGACACATCCATCTTCAAGTGGTCACAGGAAGCTGGTGGAAACGATTAGAAAGCGATTCCTTCGGCCTTGCTCAAGGCTCAAGGTAGGGAGTGGACCACAGAACATTGCCTAGTTTTTATCTCTGGACCCTGCCAGCTTTCTCATCCGCCCTGCGACAACCTTCATGTTCTCGGTCATACTTTGAAAACGGGGCGTCAGCTAAGATCGGAGAAACCAGTTTCACAGAATCTTAGCACCTGCTGCGTGAAAGACCTTGGAACTTGCTTAGGCCCTACCGACCCCCCGCCCTTTTTTTTTTTTTTTTTTTGGTACTTGTTTTATTGTTCTTGGCCTTTTCTCCCTTGGTGAAGCCCCTAAAGCCAGGATGGCCAACCTTTTAAAGACTGAGCGCCAAACTGCAACCCCACTTAGTTATCGCAAAGTGCCAATATCATAATCAAGCCTGAATGTTGCTGTTTCACTTTCGGAAATCTGACAACATCAACATCTTTTGTTTTAAAAGAAAAACACAATAACATCCATACAGAAGGCTCTGCACCACTATTCTTAAAGAACAGAAAGTACTGAGCTCATTATTTACTCAGAAATATATTACTAGATTTTCCTGAACAGATTTCTGAATTATAGTATAAACTGATGCAAATATTGTTTCTGCAGAATTTTCCATTTGCTCGAACTAAAGCAAACTTTGCATTACAGTGTCAGGATTTCTGATTTAAATCACTGACATTTGTATTCTGTCTTAAAATATAAATTCAGAAACATTGCCTAATGGAAATGTTTTAAAAATATTTGTGGAACGAAGGCAGTTTGTTTGCACCATATTAAAATACACGAGAGAGGCACAGGCACTTCTGTTTTCGTTGACTCTGTTCCACTACATTTGCTAACCTTCCAACAGCTTTATAACCTAGAAGTAATCAGGCAATCTGTAGAATGACAGAACAAACATCTACCAGTAGGTGGCGCCACGTCCCAACAGTAGCTAGTTTGTAAATTTTTCATGTACCGCCTGCAGACCCAGGGAGCCCCAGGCCAGCCAGCAATACAGGCTCTGCCTGTCATTTCATCAATCCAGCTTAAATACAAAGCTACATTTTAATGGTTTAAATTTTTTTCTGACACAGCTTTTCATATTATGGTGGAGTTTCACAACATTTGAATAAAAAATACCTACAACAGCAGTCAAACATGCATTACCTTATCTGTGTGCCTTACTAAAATATGTTGTGATGAAGATTAGTAAGTCAACTTTTCAAAAGTTCTGGAGGGGCTGAGGCTTTAGCTCAGTGGCAGAGCACTTGCCTAGGAAGGACAAGGTCCTGAGTTCGATCCCCAGTGCCCCCCTCCCCCCAAATATCAGTTCCGGAAATTGCCACATTTGAGAAGTTGCTAGGAATCCATCCCTATGGAACAGTAGTTCTCAGAGAGTGTTTCCTAGTGTCAGTCTGCAAAGTTGTTAGAAAGTCCAGTATTTCTGTCCCCAGGAATAGACGCTCTGAAACCCCAAGAAAAATCAGTGTTCTGTTTCAGATAAAGAAATAACCACTTGACAGGCATTCAAGGACCAGCCAATGCTACAAAATCAGGATGCAAAGACAAAACTGGTTTCAGATACAGAGAATACCACATTGACCTGGTATTTACCCCCAGCAATCCCACCCACCAGTGCCATCTTCCTCTGGCCTGCTTCTAACCCAGGCCGGAACCAGCCCACATAAACAGAAAAAGGTGGAACCCATTTCCAAGAAATGCCCATCCATTTTACGAATAATTTCTTTCCCTTTAAGATCTCCTCTTCTGCAGAGCAAATCCTTAATAGAACCCTCAGCCTTCATTCTGTGTAAGAAGCTGTTTTGTGGTTGTGCCTCCCACTTCTAGTCTTTGGCCAAGAAAAAAATTTTGCTTGTTGCTCTGCTGGTGCTAGATTTCGTGCTAGGGCTTGCAATTCTGCAGAGAAAAAGTTCCCAGCCCAGGGGCAAATTCAGTAACGTTTAGGGCCCCAAATCAGATTTACTGAATGGGAAATTCTGGTGGTAGGGCCCCTAGAATCTGCATTTTAACAAACATCTGGATTATTCTTCTGCTAAAGCTTGAGAACCATCTGCCTTAGGGAAAAAAAAATCCACAAAATTTGCTCAAAATAAAACTGGAGTTAGCACATTAGTCACTAAAATGAACTCTTTCCCTTTTAAATTGTGTTTAGGTAACATGAATGCTCATTAAAATCTAATTGTATTAGTTACAGTTTCAAGGGGAGACAACAAAACCAGAGACTCTGAAGTTTATAAGGAATAAATCTTGCAATGCTAATGAATTGCCAGATTCATAGATATGCCCATAGGAAGTAATGTCCCTCCTACAGGTGTGCAGAAGAACATGTGACCTAGAATAGCTCCTTAGTGAAATGGCTACAAACCTGATAATTAGAAAACACAAAAGCCATGTTGAGACGCAGATAATGGACAGCTGGTTTAATTTACTGATTCACTGAGAAACTTGCTATTAAATAGGAAGTGAACAGGAAGCCACCTCGCCTCTAACAGAAGTACAAATATCTGTCGGTATAGATTCCCCGTGTCTTACTAAAGGCCAAAACCTCAGGTGTTCTGTCCATGAATGAACAATCTGTGAGTGTACTGTATTTTCCTGGAGTATCTCACCTAGATCTCTTCCATTTTGGGTCCATCAAGGATGATTATTTGACATCTTTTGTGCACGGTCTAGCGAAGCGACATTGCATTTTAAATCTCTATCCTCCTTACTGTAAGGATAAGAATAGCACCTATGATTTAGGGTAAAGCTTAAGTGATTTAATGCACCACATCCAACCAGGCTTTGGTTGTCCTTACTTTTTAGAGTCCTACCTCATGTTTGTAACAACTCCGAGGGATGAAAATAGGATTTATTCATGCAGAATTAAGTCAGCCAATGCTCCTCTTCCCCATCCTATCTATTTTTAAATGGCAGATAGATTTTTGTGTGAATATCGAATCTCATAGCAGGATAATAAATTCTGTTTTTGTTATGGGAATAAAGAAAAGAAGGGTAAGCGGGTGAAGTACTTTGCATATACGAGGTAGAATCATTTAAGAGATTGAGCACTGAAGGCTTCTTTTTCTGTTAGAAAAAAATTATCATGAGTTATAATAAATATCATATGAATTTCTTATGCTTTTTGTATAATTCAAAATGTTATGTTAAAGATTCATGAATCCCAAAGAAATACTGCTCTAAGTGACAGATTTTACAAAAGATTAAAAACTGAATAAACTGAAAGCATTAATGTGGGTGCGTTACAGTTATGTCTTCCACGAGATGGAGAAAATAACAGGAGACTCCCTGCTCCCCAAACAGACCAGGGACGCTATTGTGACTATCTCAGCTCTTGCAAAACTCATCAAGATACCTAAGAACGGATACGCAAAAGAAATGACTCTTTTTCTCAAAAGGTAATTAACTTGGATTTCTACTTATGAGTATGTTTACTGTTTACCTTTCAAAAATGTTTGAAGCGGACATAAAAGTACTTTACAAAGAAGAGGTCACATTAATTTACAGTGTTTACAATACCGTTGAACTTGGAGGAGCCCAACTGAACAGAAAAGGAGACTTGTGATAGCCAGACAAATACAACTTATAACAAAAATCATTGTTGCAACTCATAGCATTGTTGAAATGCCATTTTCAAGATACAGGAAAAGATGCACTCAGCTAAGTCGATCACTGCAAAAATGTGTTGATATGCTCGCCACACTGATTTACAATGCGGGGAACGTGTTACTGAGAGCTACGCTCAGCTGTGTGTTAGACACACAGTGGACAGTGCTGATGCAGGGCGAGGTATCAGCTGCCAGATGAGATGCTAGTGAGCAAAGTGCAAAGATGCCAGTGAAGTCAGAGGGCAAAAGGGAGCAGAGAGACCTGGGGTAGGAGTAGAAGGTCTGGTGGCGGGTGAGGAGTGCATGAATACTTAGCTCGGCTGGGCAAAAAGCCTCATGTTCCAAGGGCTGCTGGAGTGAAGACTGGGAATTCCGACTCTGGGATTCGGCAGACATGAATAGAGCCTTGTCTGTCTTGGGGCAAGTAAACACCCTCGTGACACTTCAATTTCCTTATTGGTAAAACGAGGTGAGGATAATACCTCTTCTATAGGGCTGTTAGAATCATAGAAGACAATATGCACAGTGCACAGCACACAGCAAGCTGACAAGTAAACCAAGGATCCCTAGCTGGTTTATGAAATACATTTTCCTATAGTTCAGTGATGTTTTATTAGGTTCGGAGTGGACTTTAAAAAATATTATTCTTTGAGTTCCTTTAAAATTCACAAACTCCCTTTGCTAAGTCCCTACCAATATCTCTGGTTTATACCCAGCCTGCTTTATTCACTTGTATCTCCTGCTTGGTGCTGTTGGGCACTGTGTTTGTCAACCTTGACATTGTTAGCGACAATAAGCAAGGTTTTTCAAAGAGATAGAAGCCAGAGAGTGAAACAAACAAACAAACAAAAAAAACCACCCAAGACTCTGTTATATTGAGACGGGCTGCGGATTTTAGGAGCAAAAAAGAAAAGGTGTAATGAGGGCCATCTGGTAGTGACAAGCTGCTCAGCTGGGAGCCATCAGGCCAATTCAAGTTTCTGTGTTGATGTGCTGACATTTATTAGAAAAATGAGGTGAAAACAGCAATATTACTAGTGTAAATTTTCTAATGCATTGTGACCAGCAAATCCAAAGTTACTGAATTATTTTTATAAAACATCTCAACTACAGAGTTGTCCCTTGATATCTGAGAGATTGTCCCCAGGATCCTTGGACCTCAAAGTCCACCAACGCCTGGGTCCCCTAGATAAAATAGCGTGGCATTTTCGTGTAACAGACACGCACTGTGCACAGTTGAATAGTTCGGCAGGAGTTACAATGCCTGCACAAATATTGTATAAAAACTGCAATACTGCATTGTTTAGGGAATGATAACAAGAAAAAAAATCTGCATGTGTTCAATACAGATGCTTTTTGTCTACACTTTAGATGCAAGGTTGGGTTGTATGAATCTCCTAATGCAGAAGCCAAGTATACGGAGGGGTAACTGCTTATATGGTCCACTAGATCAATATTAAAAATTCTCTAGAAATGTATATATATTACATATATGTAAAATATATGTGTTTGGTATTAGATTATTAAATATTTTTTCTTAAAAATCTTTTACTCACCCCCCATTGTTTCATGTCAATGTTTTTATGACAGGATTTCCTAAAAATTTAGAACAAGATATTTATAACGTCGAAAGAAGAGAGACAGAGTAAAATCGTCCACTAGAGGGCGCAGTGATATTGCACATGCAGATTTGCAAGGAAAAAAGAGAAAGGGAAATGGCTGTTTTTATATATCTGTCTAGAGGGAGACACACAATATGTAGTGCTTAGGCATGTCTGTACTGTTGGTGTAACAGTTAAAATGGCAGATTCTTACACTTTCTCTTAGATTCATATCTGAGAGCACGAACCTAGGAATCCGCTTGCTCTCTCTCTTGCTCTCTTGCTCTCTCTCTGTCTCTGTCTCTGTCTTTTTCTCTTATACTGAGAATTACACTCCACGGTGCTGAGTTACCTCCACAGCTTCCTTCCTTTTTTTTTTCTTTTTTTTTTTTTTTTTTTTTTTTTTTTTTTTTTTTTTTTTTTTTTTTTTTTTTTTTTTTTTTTTTTTTTTTTTTTTTTTTTGCTTACTCCCTTTTTTGAGCGCTCCGGTTAAGTTGCCCAGGCTGGCTTCAAACTCGCAAGCCTCCTGCCTCAGTCTCCCCAACATCTGGGATTACAGACATATGCCACTATACCTGGCAGAAACCTACATTCTTAAAAACTGCTAAAAGTGATTTTTAAGCATGTTAAAATTTGAGAATTACTTCCCAACAAAGGCAAAGTTTAGGGAACTGTTTTAGGGAGGTGCTCTAATACATAGTACTTCTTCACAAGAGTCCATGTATTTCTGTCTGTTTCTGTGTCCCCTAAAAACCTGACTAAATCTGAGTTGATTATTGTGATCATTTAAGAACACAAGTTTGTTAAATATTTAGTTAGAATATGCAAATTTTCTTTAAAAATATTTCACCAGTACTTGGTTGGCTGTTTTCTCTTGGAGGTTCTGATGAAAAATATTATCAGCTCTCTGGAAGAGAAGTCAGTGTGCTAGGACTTCGGTTGAAGCGGCAGAAAGTCTATGTTGCTTTGTCCATGAGGACGTGTAGTTGTGGACTGCTGCTTCCCAGAGAAAGCAAAAAGAATAGCGGGATTATCTTTCATAAGATGGCAAAGTCCTCTTCCCCACAGAGTTAAGCCCTTCCCTGGACTCTTGGAATCAACACTACCACGTCCTTCCCCGGCTGCCTGCTTCTCAGGATTGTTTCTGTGGTGCGTGTGCCTCCCTTGCATCTTCTTGCATCTTCTTCAGTGTGGGGGGGGTCTCCCTGCACCAGTGGTTGCTGTGCCTAAAATAAGCACAGGTTGGCAGTTTGGGAGAAAATTTCCACTCACTAAGCAGAATCACAGACCCTGAGAATATTAGAAGAGAAGAAGTCTTTTTAAAAGACCCAGTTTTACTCCCTCATTTTCTGGCTAAGGAAACTGAGGCCCTGAATGCTGAACTGATTTGTTCAGGGTTCTATTAGTAGGGCAGGTTATTAGCAGATTATTGTCATCCAGCAGCCCACTCCTGAAGCATCACAATTGCTCTAGATAGTGGGCAGCAAGAGAGCCAAAGTTCTCACTTCCGCGAAGTTTATTTTAGGGTCACAATTGCAGAGTTTTGTGTATTTATTAGATTAAAGGACTTTATAGTTGCCCACCAATAAGAGGCAATAAGCTTTAATTTCATAAATTCTCCTCCCCCCTTCCCAACTGCGCTGAGAAATATCTTCCTAGAATATTCCTGTGGGTGGCGGCAAAGAAAAAGAGTTTTTCCTTGAAACTCCCCGTGGTGTAACCCTACAGCAAGAGCAAGTCTACTGACTATATCACCCCAGGCGTTATTTTCATGATCAAAAAAAGTTTTACATCCTGTTTTCACCCTGTTTAAACAATCTGAATACCGTACATGATTTGATTAGGTTGAATTATTCTTATTCTTACTTTTAACTCAGTCTTTTAGTCACATAAAAATTTGAAATAAATCTCTTCCAGGTGTATCCCTACTCCAGTTTAAATGGCAACTCATAAAACTTTAATCTGTCAAAATATTATTTCATGTTTAGGATGCAATAACCCCTTAAAACATAGTGTTCTACTTGATATATCTAAAGTCAGGATTATCAGTACTTTGAAAAGCATGATTAAGTGGTTCAATACATTATATCTGAATTTGCTTTTGACATTTACAGACTCAGCTTTTGTCAATTTTCTTCCTAAATAGAAGATCTGTTTTTCTTTTTCTTTTTCTTTTTTTTAAGATTGAATTCCTTTGGGGTTTCTAGTAGTCTGGAAATTCTTCAAATTATATGCAGAATATTGCATGTATTTACTTTTTCCTGGAGAAAAACCATGATTTTCACTGGATTCTCAAAGAGATAGAGATATTTTCCAGAATAAAAGCTCTTGCTTTAAACTTCTCCCTCTTGAACTGATATGATAGTGATGCATCAATTCACAAATAAAGATGCTCCGGGCCAGGGCACGGCTGGAGTTAAATGTAATATTCACAGGCTGGAAATGAAACTTGTGGGTCAGAAACTCAGTATGTTTGGAAAAGAGAGAATGTCTTTGCAACCACAAGTAGCCAGATTTCCTCACTGACAGTACTTAGGATGGATTCTCCAACCCGAATGCTGAATTCTAGTCTGGGTTGTGGGGGGATATGTGAAATATTCCCTCTCATGGGAGAATTCAACTTTGTTCCAGTATTTAGCTATGTAAGAGGAACAATTCTGTCTCATCTACCATCCACAAGTCTAGTAGGGTGAAGCTGGACCAAAAGAACATTCCAGGAGGCGGGCGGGGGTCAGGGCTCATTGAAGTTATTTGTGTGGGCCTTGGGCTCCCTTTCTTATAACAGCCCCTGAAGTCTGCATGTTCTCTGTGTGAGATTTCTTGAGACTCGGCTGATAGTTCTCCCATTCTAAAACAGATTCTGTTTTTCTTCATGAAGTTTAAGAATGAGAAGTGACTCTGAGAGAAACTCCTAAAGTTATTAACAATTCTTTCTTTGATGAATGGCTAAAGAAGATGTGGTTTTTCTACACAATGGAGTAGGATAAACTAGAGTCATTTGTATGTAAATGGATGTTCCTTGAGAACATACTCTTAAGTGAAATAAATTAGACACTTATTAGTACACATCGAATTGTTTCTCTGATATGAGAAACCATAAGTGTAAATAAGGACAAAGGGGTAGAATAGATATTTTGTTAAAAAAAAAAAAGAGAGATCGTATTCAAAAGAGAGAACTAGATAGGGAAAAGGGGGATAAAGAAGAAGGTTAAAAGAAAAGTAAGATGAAAGGGGGAAAAAATGGTAAAGTGTGGCTACACTTGTTGCAAATAGGCAGGGGTGGGTGAATGGAAGGGAGAGGAGGGGAAGGGGGGAAGGTGGGGGGAAAACCAAGATGTATCATGTACAGGTACAAAATAACCATGTTGATTATGATCATTATGTATACAATGTACCAATACATGTTCTTGGTAAAAATAACAAAAAAAAAATCTAATAAAAACTGGAGGGGCTTAATCTCTTTCCCTCTTTGATTCCCAGTTATTTATCAGAACTATTATTTATTAATTTTGATAATGAACACCACTGCAAATTCAGTTGTCAGTTTCTCTCAGTGAGGGTATAGAAATTAAATGCTAAGCCAAGCTAATATTATTCTAATAATTTGTTCTTGAAAAAAACCAAAGAGGTAAACTTATCCACATTGAAAATTCAGCAGGAATCTTTAGTGTGCCCTCTTAATTATCTCCCTCCTGTTTAAGATAAAATCTTTCTGATACTTGAGCTGAGTAGGACAAGCAGGAAGAGGCAGGGGCTCTTGGGTCATGTGAGCAGGGAGCTGTGTGCAGTGGAGGTTGCCTGCGGAGCTGAGAAAGCTGAGTGTCTGAGCCTGAGGTGGCAGCGCACAGGGTGAGGGGAAGAGTGAGCAGAGCCCGATGATGTCAGCTAACGAAGAACAACATGGGCTCAGAATTGACACGGGTGGTTTAATGTGCAGGGAGTAGAAAACGTTCTTCACAAAATTCCTTCATGGAATTTGTTCAAAAGAAATTTTGTTACGACCGCTTGAGGCAGAAAGTAAGATCAGAAGGGACCTGGATGTAAGCTGACCCCTTCAGGATAAGTCCTCGGAAGTGTGTCTGTCATTCTGAGAAGAAGGGGGATGGAGGAGCTGAGAGCGCTGGGGAGGAACTGGGGAGAAGGTGGAAGGCTTTGACTTCCAGATGGGTGTCCCTCTGCTACCGCACTCGGCAGGTGCTGAGGCGAGTGGACGTGGGCCTGAAATCTACAAAGTGACTAATCTTTGACTGAGATTTACATGAATAGATGAAGGACAGCCAGTATGAACAGACTATGTAGAAATAGAGCAGATAAGCTGCAGGCTTTTGTAGAAAGCGGATGATGGAAATCCCGGACCATGGCTGTGAAACGGGTTAAATTTAAGCACATCTCTTGGCAGTAATGTTAAAAGGCTTTTGTGTTATCAGGATTTTAGAAAGGTCAATCGATCGTCACAGCTGTGGGGAGGATAAACTGGAGAGAGGGCAACCAGCTGATTGCTCCCGCAAGAGTCTAAGGGAGGAAAACAACAGACGTGTTAACAGTGCCTCTTGTTCAATACGACTTTTACTTTGCAGATCTGTGGTACTCTCATGGGCAAACTCCCTCAACTTCCTGTCCTCAGATGAAACACATATTTATAACTGCATCACATGCTTCTCACTTCCCTTCTTATTATCTGAGAGGACAAAATGTCCCTTTACTGTCAAATTAATAATTCCCTGTGACCCTTGACCCTTCGAATACATCTTTTCATATATTTTAACTTTCTCTCTTTGTAGCTCTTTTCCCTTCAATATGAAAACTTGCTTCTATGCCTCTCCCAGCTTTTATTTATAAGAGATTATTTTTATTAACTGCCTGTTCATTGTTGAAAATTTGTAAGATATGGAAAAGTAAAACAGAGCTAAAATCTTCCATAATCTTACTTGTAAAGTAGGTCTCCAATCTTTTCTCTTTATATGTACGTATGATATATTGGAATGTAAATATTCAGACTATTTTAAAATGGGATACAAATTCTTTTGCAATTTTATTTCTTTGGAGCACTTGCAGAATGGAGTAGGGGGATATGGCGAGTGGTTGATGATTAGTAAAGTAGAAAGGCAGGTTCCTTCAAACTAAAAGAGGACAGAGAAGGGAGGGAGAAGAACAAACATACACAAGGTGAGAGCCTGGATAAGAATAGCAAGAAACTATCCTAGCAGATTGCTCAGAAGAATTTGGAAAATATGCCCGAGAGAGGGCCACTATGACAGGAGCCAGGGCTGGGGACGTAGTTCAGTGGTAGAACATCGGCCTTGCATGTGTGAGGCTCTGAGTTAAGTCCCCAAGTCCTGCAAACCAAAGAAGTCAAAACAGAATCGGGAGCCACACAGGGACTGGGTCACCTCTCAGATCATCTATCATTTTCTTAGGAACTTCTAGTTATCTGCATTTGTGTCCTGTGCCTACCATTCCTCTCATCATGGGAGACCAGGAGCTCTTGGATTTATCTCTATCCATTGGTTGATCCTACTAAATGGGAGTGACCCTTCCATGTCCCTTTTTCATGTCCCAGGGCATCTGTATAAACAGAAAGTTGCCCAACCTTGCATATCAAGGGCAGTGATTTCTAATAGAAAAACCTCTACCTTGTAATAAAGTAGAAGTAAGAAGACAGAACTGAGAAACTGTGAGGCAACTAACCCCAGTTTTCTGTATTCACAGTTGTCAAAAACAACTTCATTGAGACACAATTGTTGTGTATATAATGTACACAGTTGAAGTGTAGAGGTTGGTCAATTTTGACATGTTATACACCTGAGAGACCATTGCCTCAATCAGGAATGTGAGCCTGTCACCTCCCCAAGGTTTCCTGTGGACCCTTTTGGAATTCTTCCCATCCAGTCTTTCTCATCCATCTCTAGGTGGTATCTTTTCTGTCACTGTAGATTAGAATGTACATTACAGTTTTCATATAAGTCAAATTATATTTATTATAATTAGGTTTTTTCCTGGATTCTTTCAGCAAAATTATCTTGAGGTTTGTTTACAATGTATCATGTGTCCACGTATACTTCTTTTATTGCTAAATTTTAAATAGTATTCCATTGTAAGACTATGTCAGAATTTATTAATTCATCTGTTAATTAATCTGTTTTCTTCCATGGTTTGGGCATATTGAAAATACAGTTTCTATGCATTTTCATGCACAACTGTTTATATGAACATGTTTTTATTTCTGTTGGTTAAATATCTATGGGTAGAAGTGTTTGATTAAATGCAAGTGTATATTTAACTTTTTGAAGAACTGTAAAGTTGTTTTCCAAAGTGGTTGCATAAATTTTATATTTTCATCATTAATATGTGAGAATTTCAGTTCCAGTTCCTCCCTAGCTCTTGGTATGACCAGCCATTCTGCTGTCATGTGCAGTACCACATCACTGCGGCTTCATTTGCTTTTCCCTAATGACTAATTATGTTGACATCTGTATGTTTTCCTTGCTGACATGTCGAGTTAAAGTTTCTTGCCAATATTTATTTACAGCTTGTTTGTTGAACTTTCAGACTTCTTTATGTGGGATATGAGTCCTTTTTTAGTTAAAGTTTCTCATTGATTGTTTGTTCTGTTACTACTTCTTTGTTGGTTGTTCTATTCAAGTTTCTTGTCAATACTTTCCTTTTGGTTGTTCATTTTCTTACCTTGGACTTTCAGATTTTTTTTCTTTACATGGGATACAAGCACTTTAATGGATATATAATTTGGAAATATTATTTTCTAATATATGGCCCGTTATCTTGTTATTGTAATATTTGAAAAGCAGATGTTTTTAATTTTGACAAAATTAAAGTATATGAATTTATAGTTCTAAGGATATTGTTTCTGGCATCACATCCAGTGATGGATAGACCAAAATCATAGAGGATTTCTCTTATGTTTTCTTGTGAAAGTGGTATAATTTTAGCTTTTATACTCATGGGCTACATTTGGAATTAATTTTTGTATGTGGGGTGAGAAAATGAATGATATTTTAAAATTCCACTTTGCCATAGTTTGAGTCTTCTATATAGAAATACATTTTACTTTATATGTTGAGCTTGTACCCTGCAGTCTTATTAAATTTACTAATCAGTCCTAGTAACCTTCTGGTAGATTTCATCACATTTTCTACACAATCATGTAATCTGTGAATAAGTATCATCCTACTTAATCCTTTCCAGTCTAATTTTTATTTTATTTTCTTCTCGCTTTATTGCACTATCTAGAACCTTCAGGACAATGTTGAATTATGGCTTTTTTTCCTAAATTAAAAGACACTGAGCCAACATACTTCAATTTTAAGTTTTTTTTAGCTTAGCAATACATCATGAGCATCACTGAATTTCACTTTTTGCAGTCCTGGGGTCAAACTTTGGGGTGCTTTATCCAGTCATTCTCATTCATTCATTCATTCATTTATTTATTTATTTATTTATTATGGATCTTGCTAAGTTATCCAGGCTGGATTCAAACTTGTGATTCTCCTGCCTCAGCCTTCCAAGTAGCTAGCATTAAAGCTATGCAATACTACACCCAGCACTGTATTCCATTTTTAATGGTTGCATTTATACTACTATATGGCTCAACTGAAATCTATCTTACCAGACACTGTCAGAAATCTTGCTTGTTTTTGGTGTCATATCTAAATATTCCTTGTCTATCGCAAAGTCATACAGGTTTTCTCTTGTTTTCTTCTAGAGATGTTACTGTACTTCTCCCACCTCAGCCCGTCTTTGGTCCTAGCCACAGCTCAGTAACACACCTCTGCACATTGCTTATCTCCCTGTCCCCTCAGGTACCACGTTAGTTGATTTTGCCCTATTTTTGAATGTTGTGCCTGCCTCATTCACCTGGACAATCTGTTGTCCACATAATGCTGTGGAGTGGTGCTTGGCAAATACAGACATACTCATTTTTCATTTAATAACCTTCACTGTCCACCGATTTCCTTCTGGATAAGGTTGAAATTCTTTAGCAAAGTATTCTATACAATCAGGTTCTGGTTTTCTATTTGCTTTATCAGCCTTAATAATAATAAATTTATATTGTTGATCTAATTTTCACTACTTTCCTATAATGGACATCCTATTCTTACCTCTATTTTAGATGAAAGAAAAGAGGTTGAGGAACTTGCCTGTGGACACCTTTCGCTTTCATAAAGCTAGCTGTTTTCAGTTCGTGAACCGTTCTTCTTCTGTGCTTTTAAATGTACTATTTTCTAACCCAGAAATGCTGTATCTCACCAAAAACTATGAGTCACCATCCACACCCAGTTTTAACTATCTGCTCCTGTGAAAAGCCTTTCCTAGGTGACCCAGGAAGGCCAGGCCCCCCATTTCCCTGAACCATGGAGGCACTGTACTGCACAATGGAGCTTACAGTGATTGCCTTGAACGTAACATTGACTTCAGCTTGAGTCCAGTGTCAGTGTGTCAAAAGCAAGAAAACTTTAGACCGTGTTTCAAACTTCCTAGGCCTTGGTCTTCTCTTTGGGACACTATGATGTTTCTTGGAAGTATGTTTCTTGGGAAGATCGAGTGGGATTATGCACACGATGCAGTGCAGTGTGTGGCACTAGTAAGCAACCGATAACTTCTGGCGGGTCACTGTGGCCAGGGGCCTAGCACATCCCGATGTGCGGTCATTCCTGTGAGAGACCTGTACCTAACCGAGTTTACTAAGTGCTATCCCGGGGGAACATTTCCTTAGTGCCTAATGACCCAATGTTCTGGGTGTTTTCAAAAACATTTCTATTTATATACTATAAATTATTTGATTGACCATGCTTCCCTTTTTGCTTTGTAAAAATTTTAGAAGCAAATTAACTCTTCCTAACTATGCACAGGACCTTGAGTACTTATCTTAGCTAGGTTTGCCTTTTAAATTTATTTCATTATTATCATTTTTTTTTTTTTACTCCAACCTCCTTAATCCTAACTTTTTGGCATGAATTTTTTTTTTTTTTTGTAAACAGGCTTAAATCTTTTGTGCCTTGTGATGGAAAGCTAATAACTTTTGAAGGGTATAGCAGGAGAGGGCCGAGAAAGCTTCTTTAGATAGCCTGGCATTTAAATGCCTGATCTGTCAGATCCTAATAATGGAAAGAAAATAATGTCAATTCTTCAAACGTAGACATGATAATTTGTACTATTTTATACAGATAAAATTTTTGATTTCTTGAAATAAGGATGTCAGCTGGAGCTGTGATATGTTTTATCTAATAAATGTGTAACAAGAAAATGCTCTGAAACATTAAGTCTCATACAGAATCTTCATTTAAAGCCACATATTTGTATTCTGAAACCTTTGAGAATCGTGAAATGAAACATGACTAACTTTTATGCATTCAAATTCCAAGCAAAATGTAAGGGGAAAGAAGTCTTACAAATATTTGAAAAACTAACTGGAAACTCAAACCACCAGTCTTGGGTGATTGACTAAAGATTACTTGAAATTGCTACATAAGGTACGTGTAGCCTGTGAGGTGTTCCGCCCAAATTTAGTTCTAAAAAGAAATCATTAGATCTTCAAGCCTCAATGAGAATCTTAATGAAAGGCAGGTTTTCTCTTAATAGTGAGCCAGGAAAATGTCTCAATACATGTCTTACTCTCCTTTCATCAGGACTTTCCATTAAAACAACCACTCTGCAGTCCAGCTCTCTGGCAAAACAGCTTCTCCTCATGATGGCAGTCATTAAATTCAAGTGAGATATTTGAGCATCTCAGAGAATCGTAAAGTCACCCCACTTACACGGAAAGAACTCTCAAAACTGGGCCTTGGCTCTTAAGAAGGGAAAAATATACAACAGGTGGGTGATATTAATCCCAGAAAATACTTTGTCTTTTCAGAGGCTTAATTTCACAAACCATGAGAAAACTGTTGATTGAAATCAATTTACATAGAAATTAGTCAAAATCTGCCCATATTGTTACTGCAGGTTTAAAAAATCTAACTGCCTCTAGTAAACAGCCTGACATCTCCAGGGAATGTAGAGGCAGGGTGTAAAATGCTAAGGGATTATTTTACGTTTAATGCTTTAATATACACATTATCCCTCAAGTCAAACGCTTTCACTGTAAGACACGATATCTCATAAAAAAGTAACAGCTTCGTACATATAAGGGACGTGTTTGAGCCTGAGTATTATAAGCAATGATTGTGATTTCAGGTTTGCAACACTGAAAATGGTTTTCTAGAGGGGAGAAAACAGTGAAGTTGGTTGCCTTGACAACACGGAACAGTTGCTTTAGGAAATCTGTGGCAATGCAGAACCTTCTTCTGGTATGTCAAGATTGCAAACTATTTACCAAATTAGGTTAAAAGAAAACTAATCCCAAAGCAAGACGGTGTTACCTGACCTGAAATATTAGTTCTCACTTTTTATCATGAACCTTGTTAGAAAAGAGATGGAAAAATCTAAGTAGGCAAGACGGTGAGGAGAATAGGAGGAAAACGGGATTGACTTGAGTCCATGCCTCTCTCCTCTAAACCTCCGTATGCCCAAAAGGAATCTGGGAGTCCCTGGCTACTCTTAGAATGTTGATTCTGCCAAGAAAAATGTCCCTTGCCCCAATTCTGTTGATTTCCTTTGCAGTCTCCCACATAGCTTCTCTCTGAGGAATATCACTTATGTCTATTGCATATTCTTAAATAATGAGGCTAAATAAGGTTTGCCACAGCAAACCTTCTATGTAACTAATAGTTACATAGAAAACAAAACCTGTTAACATACATAGCCTCCAGTGCAATTATCCTGGTGGGGCAGAGGACAAATTTATTCACAAAGTATCAAGCGTCAAAGACAAAGCCTGTTATTGGAAACCTACATTATTGAACAAGCTGACGTCCTTCCCCCAGCAAGCACCTCTATGTGATATTATTCGATGTTTACAATTTGATGTTCCACTTCTAAAAATCACCATAAAGCAATCTGAAATGGGAGTTTGGATTTTCCTCTCATAAAATGATGTGTTTTTTTATAAGGTAAATAAAGCTATTTTTTTTGTGGTTTAAACTGCATATGAGTTTTGTTTTCAACATAGTTTCCTACTGTGATTCAGAGATGAACCCTGAGTGGAGGAGACATACCATGTGGCTGGGCTGCCCTTTGCTTTTGTTATTTCCTGGCTTTAAAATGGTGGAAATGAACTGGGACCAGAGGGACTCAGACCAGGAGCAAAGGAGCTGCCTCTGGAATAACAACATTGAGAAGCACTACCAGGGCGAGCTTCCGTGAGTTCACATGACATAAATCTTCAGACAGTGACAACTGCAATATACGCAGCCCTCAAAGTAACCCAGCTCGCTGTGCTGCTAACTGTGAGAGTGCAGAACAAAGGACGTTTTTGTTCCAGCTGGTATTTTCTTTCTTCTGGTTCATTAATACCGAATGGATGGACCCACCAGCTCTGTTAAAGACCAGTGCTTCTTCCTGGGCTTCTGTCTGGTGGGGGCAAAAAACCATCATTTGAAGCCTATGAATAAATCAAACAGTGCCAGTAGGCAAATGGAAACATGTTTCGATGAACTTTAGAAGTGGCAAGTGAATCCTCAGAGTGTAAAGGTTAGAGTAGAGTGTTAACTTGACTGGCTTTGGAATCTGTTCAGGAGACTGGTGGACCACACTTCCAGGTGTGTCCCGGTGGATCACGGGATCTTGCCCTCGGGAGTTTATGTCTGGTATCCACCCCTTTTCTATGGCACTCTTTCCCTTATTCTGCTTCTTGGCTGTCGGAACCGAGCAGCTTTGGCTTATCATATCCTTTTGCCATGCTGTTTCTGCCTTGAAGCTAGCTGACCATGGACTGACTCTCCTTAAAACATGAGCCAAATTAAACCTCTCCTTTAAATTGTGGGTGTCAGCTATTGTATTCAGTGGTGGGAATGCTAACACATATGGTATCAACACTGACTCATGCGCTATGTAAAAGGCACAAAAATAGGCATTTATTTGGGAAGCACGCCTAAGTAATCAGGGACAATTTCTGATTTACTCCTAAAGAACCGTGTTTCTCACTTAATCAAGACAAGAATGTAGAGCACCCAAACAAATATAAAGTTATAATTTGTACTAAATCGTTTGACTTATAAATTGACACTCTGGCCAGCACACCATCCTTCCATGAAAACACTCTTCAAGGTCCCAGGAGATGGGTATTTAATAAGACAGAACTCATCTGTAAGCTGGCGACTCTATTTCTCAAGGTAAGTGAGCCTTCTGTCACATGGTCTACTTAGTTTCATCATGTATGGATCAATCGCACTTGGGAGCTATTTGGGTCTATGTTGTGTATTGACATTGAAGAATCCCTGCACTTTAGAGAATAAAGAAGGCATTCTCTAAATAAAATGTGCAGCTAGTTAAAAACAACAAACAGAACACAAGAGAAAATCTTAGATTCTGGTTCTGTGTACAGATTTTAACAAGATAGTGGACAGTTTTTGAGTCTTAGATCCCCTTGCAATTTAGAAAATAAAAAGTTAGATTTAGTCATCTCTAACCTTTTTTCTTTATAGATTAAGGACTTTTCAGAGTTTCACAGGTTATGAAGAGGCAAAAGGGAACAGAATGGTTAAGTCTCTGAGTCAGCCTTTATTTGCCCCTCTTATTAGATTGTTCAGAGCAAGTGAGATTTACTTCCTTTCCCTTTATTTATTTATTTATTTATTTATTTATTTATTTATTTGGTAGTCCTGGGATCAAACTCAGGGCTTTGTGCATGCTTTATCACTGAGCTATACCCACAGCTCAACATTTGAAAAATAAACTTTTGATTTTGGAATAATTTTGTGTTTATACATTTCTAAAGAAAATAGGGGTCTTATATACCCCTAACCCAGTTTCCCCTAATGCGAGCATTTTATATCATTGCAATACATTTGTTAAAACTAAGAAAACAGCATTAGTAAATTAGTAGATCAGTAGTAAATATTTGGTAGGAATGGAAAATTGAACTTGCCACAGGATCAGTAATGCAATAACAAAGGGCTGGGAGGGACAGATCATCATGATATTACAGGACTTCACAGTTTACAAAGTGCTTGTAGTTCTATCATTTTATTTTTCAAAACCATATCGAAAGTTGGCAGAGTAGGGACTAGTGCCATCTTTCCACTTCTTTCCTCATTATTGATAGGAGAGGGAACTCTCTCAGGCCATAGAAGTCACCGAAATCTACAGAGCAACTACTGAGGGATTTTGATTCAGTTCTTTCCACTACATCATACTGTATCCCATTAGGCAACTACTGGCAGAGATATATGGACACTTCCACCCTACAGAGAGTAGATACTCCTGGCTTGTGGGCTGAACTAGCCTTCAGACCTTTGGGGTTTTTGCTTGAATACTTTTCATATTTGAGCAGATTATTAGTATTTTAAAAACTGGAAGATTAAATCTGAAATTTGGGCTTCCTTTGAAAAGGTCATCATATTGCCTACAACTAACAAAAGCTGAGTAGCTATTAGTGCCATTAGACTAGTGGGCATGTCTGGGTCAGAATGCCACAGTCCTCACCACCCCTTATCATAGCCCCAGTCCTATGTTTCTGGCTATTTATCATTATGAAATCAGACTCTTTACTCATTTATATTACTTATCTAGTTCTTAAAGTAAACTGTGCATGGCAGTGAGCAACTCTCCATAGACACAGTAATTTTTCTTAACCAATTTGAACAAGTTATCTTTGTGTTGATCTCCCTAGCCCTGATTCTCTACACTCACTCAACAACCTTTTCCTCTTAATTCTCTTCACTAAAATATTCCCCTAATGGAACAGAGAGGCAGCTATTAAATTGAAGATTTCTTCACCTAAGAATTCCTACACATTTGCCTTGAATTATAATTTAATAGTTGGAATTATATTAGCCCTGCCTGGAGTTATTAGAATTATCCTCCATACCATTTTCAAGTCTATTTCAGGATACTACAACCAACTCATTTTCAAACTCCCTACCTCCTTCCCTACCTGGCCAGGTTATAAATTCTCTGAGGCCAGAAGATTTTTATCTTAGTCATTAATACAATGTTAAATGTCTGGGACAGAAACTGGTATATAGTCAATACTCATTAGTAGATGTTCCATTAGGGGAATAGTTAGTAAATGTTTGTGGACTGAGTGAAGAGTGGGTAGGTGAATCATAGCTGAACATCTCTTGGACCTCTGGGTGTGGCTCTTCAGTCAGAGCCGGCTGTTTGTGTTGTTCTATGTGTACACAGAATCCAGAAGTAGGTCATCAGTATCTCACGGAATGGGCCACTTCCCTGATGCAGAAAAGCATCTGGCTTCAAACTTTTTAGCTTCATTTATTAATAAAAATATTTCATCAAAGTATTGACTTTTGTATCAAATCAGTTCTACATTTATAGAAATCCTGGCCTTAAAGAAAAGAGCACATATTTTTTAGATTCAACTAAACTGACTTGCTTAGACTTTAAATCTGCTATATGCCAAGTAAAAACTGTCTTTCAACCCATCTTTTCTTAGGGTCAAAAGTCTTTCATGTATGCCTCAGGGCTGCAGAGCACTTTTGCTGTCAAGAATCACTTGGAGGGGCTGAGAATTTAGCTGAGTGGTTACAGTGCTTGCCTCACAAGCACAAGGCCCTGAGTTCTATCCCTGGCATCAAAGAAAAAAAAAAAGAACCATTTAGATTTGTTTTACATCAGCCTTAATCACCAGCTTACAATTTAGAAGAAAAAGAACAACATCTGGCTCCCTGTCGCCTTTCTGGATGCCTCCTTCCAAACAACTGTCTGCAGGCACTTTCCTTTTTTCTCTTTCTTTCCCCCTCTTTCTCTGTCTTCTTTCTTTCCTTCTTCATTTTTCCTTCTATAGTCTAATTCTTTTAGTCCTAATTCTTCATTTTTTTTCTTTGTTAAATACTAGGAGGGAACTTGGTTTCCTCACCATGGTTTTCTCTGAGAGGAATGAGAAAATTAAAGCAAGCACACACGGTGTCTCTTTAGCACTCAGACCTCAGCTCCCTGCTGACTGGGCACACTGCTCTGCGCAGTCTAACCCACTGCAGACATGAAGAATTCCTTCTATACTTCTTTTTCATTTTCTTCTGAACATTTAAAATACATTTGAAAATGAGTCCTCTCTCTCTCTGCATAAGTGAATTCCTCATATTTCTTTTTCATAAAATCAGTTTTAAATTAGAAGAGACTTTACCAGTAACCTTCTTCAGTATCCTCCTTTTACAGATGAAGAAACTGAGGCAAGGCTTAGAGTGATTCAATACAAGAACCAGAATTAAACCTTGGTCTTCTGATTCTTACACCAATACTCTTTCCTTTATGGTTCAAATGATTATTTCTTCTTATTGTTTAGCTAGGTTCCTTATATTTCAGATAAAAGATGACTTAAAAATATTTATCATACTTTGAGTCTAGGGATGTCTGTGTTAGAGGGGACTACAGAGTCTCCCTTACTTTAGAGGCACTGTCTTGTTCCATGCAAACCTTCTTCCTTCTTTTCATATTTGTGTGTGGTGGGAACTCCAACAGAGGGAAATAACAGCCTCTCTCAGCCTTCCCTCAGTTAGAAGGGGGAAAGAACCCAGCATGTATTGCTCAGGATCGCTCTGCCTCCTGTGTCTTTTCCTCACATCTTTCACAATCTAATGTGCTTCACGTTTCATGAGGGCATGTTTTGCCCTATCTGTGGTAGCTCTAGTAGGCTGATTTGGGCTAAATATTCCTGCACAAGATAGCAGCATTGGTACGATGATTCTGCGGGTGGTACATCCATGTGGGATACAAGAGAAAAGGGCTATTGGCGGTACCATTTAGAGAGAAATAGGAAACTGCAAAGAAGCTGACTTGTGAGATATTAGTTCTCTTTTGGAGTAAAATCTTTCAGTCATTTACTTTTTTATGCTGTTAATAATATTATGATGGCCTATTGATGTGAGCACAAAGAGGCTGAAGACCTTCAATTCAGATAGATTATTTGAGAGGGTTCTTCATTTCTCTCTTGTCAACTCTATAGTAAATGAATTTGATTAGATCTAAAATATTTGCTTTTAAAAAGTCGTGTTGATTTCCAGTGTCTTACTTTTAAAAACCTCAACCAGAAATTTAAAACACTTTCCTATATTCGATGCCAAGAGTTCAGAAATTGGTGTAACAAATTGAGAAAAATATCCCTACAACTGAGAGAGAAAGATACTTAACTGGAAGAAAATTTAAATATGAAAGTAATTTAAAACTCAATCATAAGATGATGCTTTGGGGAAATCTTTATGTGTACCTGTATGCATGTGCTTCTGCACATCCTAATTGGATGCTTTTATGCTTTTCATAGGGATCATTGGAATATTAATTCCATTACTTTGACAGAGTTTATGTTTCAAATAATCAGAATATACAACATATAAGAGGATCTCATTTTGTATGTCCCTGGTCCTCACTAAAATAAAAATGGATTTTCTCAAAGGTGAACTTTATCTGGTTACAGACTTCAGTAGCAAGGCTAATGCAGGTTAAGTGTTTGTTTTCATACCTAGAAGTAACACAAGGTCACATTCTTAC